>JASDQU010013887.1:48442-58617 GCA_032191745.1 Picea mariana | reverse complement strand
CATGACCGCTTGTCTTTGCCATGGGGATTTGGTTATCAGCAAGATCTCGTCATGGGGAGAGTGATGTGTAGATTCCTTCCTTAGATAGGATATCTAAATGATCAAGTGCTCTGCTAGACTCTCGCCATCCACTGTAATGGCCTTGATTTCTATCACGTGCTCATTTGCTAGGGTGCGTATGTGGTGAGTGACCGTTGACTGTCGTAGTCATTACCAAAATGAAAAAAATGTCTAAGGGAGATGCCTTCTTCAAAACTGTCAATATCTGTGCCAGGTTTGAGAATATGAGAATGAACTCAGTTAATCTTGTTTCTTTTGTGTGCTGGAAAGAGCTGCGTGGGTTTACTCCCCGTCTGCTTCACATTCTCTGAAGTTCTTCACATTCCTTTCTTTTGACCTCCTCTAAGATTCGTGCAACTGTACAATTGTATCTTTCACATCTCTGAGTTGTCTCTTGAGCCACATCATGTTTCCCTTGTGGTCCTATGATGCTGACACCTCAAGGGTCTTCACTACTAACTATCATCTTAGTTCCCTGTTTTCCTGGTAAAGATCAGAAATAGCGAGCTGTGTTTGCTTCAACTGCTGAGACAACTCTTGACCATATGTTCCTCTGACATCTATCCTCCTCGTTCTTCTCCAACTTTCTCAACTTGCACCTTTGACCGGTTCCAATTTAATAGTGCGCATAAGTAATTATTCGATAAGCGACCTTTCACACGGTTCACTCGGGACTTGAATTTCCCCAACTTCCTTATTCTTCTTTGGCTTTCCCCTTCTCTGGGGTATTTTTTGTTGGGAGGACAGGGCTTCCGATGTCTTTCCTTCCTGCACAGCCTCTTCCATTCCAGCCTCCACGTAGTGTGATATTACCCTTTCCGCGTATATAGGGAAATCTCCTTTTGGATCTTTGGGGATGCATCATGCCTGCTGTGAGAAGAACGAATCCCAGTTTCTCGCCATCCATTTTTATTCCTCAACTACCAACAATTTAATTAGTGAGACATGGGAGAGATTTCTTTTTGATTGATCCACTTCATCCTGTGCATTGTTTTCCATCTCTCAAAGGTTCTGGTGTAATACAAAGGGTAGATTTAATGGTTTCCTTCCTATGAAGTGCATAAACAATATAATGTGATGTGAATGTATCCTATCAAACCTCCCTTCACAGGTGAAATATTTCCTGATTACTCCAAGTAGTTTCCGAAAAGGTTCCTACAAATATCTACTCGAAATGCCTATCTCGGCTTTCCCACCTAAACAATATCGCTTGATGAAATATTCATAGCACCACACATCCAAGGGCATGCCCTTAAACCACCTTTCATCATGTAGAGGGATATCTATTGTGGTTAAAAAATTTTCCTCAGTTACCCAAAAAGTGACACCCGATATCATCGCAAGGAATCCATCAAAACTGAGTGTGAACTGCTTGGCTAGTCTCATATTGAATCCATGAATTTTCTCGCAAAAGGCCATGCACCTGAATTGTTCGGAGGATGCTTTTACCTCTAGATCTTCGTTGATCGATGTTAAGTTTTGGGGCTCAGGCCCAGTGCTTCTTCTACTTCACGTGCCCCTCCTTATGTTTTTGGAGGTTTGTATGGAGTAACTCGTATTTTTCCTGCTTGCGATGGATTTGGCATCTTGATCAATCTGGGCTTACGAGAAGATTACAAGCAGTGCATAGTATTGAATGGTGAATAAAATGAATGTATAACATCCATAATTTATAACCGAGTGTACGGGAGGTGGAATAGTTCTAGGGAACACTGAATTCATGGCAACTAGATGTTTTGAAGCGAACTGAAGATTTTTTGTAGCACATCCGTGTGATGAGTACATTTCGAGGCATGTAAAGTATAGTTGATAAGGGATGCAGGGAATATGTGATACGAATGTTGTGATTTTTCATTCCTCCATCCCTCATAATGAGATGATGATGGTCATTGCACTTCTTGATGCAAATTCTATTTAACAACTTGCCTCGACCCTCAACACATAAAATTTCCTTTCTAATAGGACCCAACCTTTTGGGAACAGACTCGTACCATTTACACATGTTTATACTCTAACATCCCTTCCGGACTCCAAGGGCCAACCAATCACTTGCTGACTTTGACTCCTTTGTTTTTCAGTACCTGACTTCGCATGCTTTGACACATAGGCCATGACTCAACTAAGATCGACTCTAACTAAACAAGAAAAATGACGATGCTAAAAACTGGCTCAAATAGGGATGCTATCCTCCCAGTAAGGTAGCAAAGAACAATAGACCAGGTTCCTGATCATTGAGCCTTATTCAAATTTCACACACTGAAATACGAAAAAAAAATTGCAACCTAAAACTTAGTGACACCGTTTGTAACAGACTCAGCATAAACTCAGGGCCTTCACTTTGGGCTTCAATTTTTTGTTGACACACTGACATGAGACAAAAATAAAATGACTATTTACAAAGACATCTGACTTAAACATACTTTATTGCACCAGGTAGTGTTTGAGTAACTTGTCATTTACAGGCCCCCAACCAATGCACTCTTTGTTTAGTTCTTCTAGAAAATAAGTAGTATTCCCTGAAGATGCACCGATTCTGAAGGGGCCTGTCCAGAGATGATTGAATTTTCAACTCTTTCCTTTATCTTCATTCCTTGCATCCCATTTCAACACCAAATACCCCAACTGAAACTTCTCATGCTTAGAGTGTTTGTCGAAGATTTTCTTCATCCTTTCCTGGTGGATTTGTGATCGATTTTACACCTATTTCCTCATCTGTTGTGTGTGAATCAACTGATTTATTCACTTATGTGTATCATCTGGCTCAGATTCCTTCTCTTGCAAGAAATTTCTAATGAGAAACCCCAATGAGGTGGGGAATATCACATCTGCACCATATATAATATGGAATGGTGACGTCAAGATGGAATTCTTGGTGGTGACTCTTTCCGTTCATAGTGCATAAATAAGATTTTTATGCGAGGCCTTCTTGTTGTCTTGCAGGAGTCTTTTGATGATCTTGGTCAAGATTTTATTTGACGATTATGCTAACCCATTTCCCTATGGGTAATACGTTGTAGAATGTCCCATGGTTATACTGTAATACTGACAAAACGTCTCCATATTATTCGACTTGAACGCGACCGCGTTATCTGTTATGATCTTGATAGGGAATCCAAATCTCGACAGAATGTTTGTCTCCAAAAATTGAATGATGATTGCATCCCTAACCCTTGATCAGATTTTTGGGCTTGATTTCAAGGTCATATTCCAGCATGGCTTCTATCCACTTAACTCTCCTTCCCTCAAGGTCAGGATGAGTCAGGATATCTTTGAATGAGTTGCTTGACATGTAAGCGATAACGTGGGAGTGTAATATGTACGTTCTGAAATCCTTTAGGAATTTTACTAAGTTTTATGCTTTTTTCTCCATAATGTCATACCTTAGTGGAGAATCACTCAACGTCCTGCTAAAATAGGCTATAGGCTTCTCAAAATTCCTATCGTCCTTTTGTAACATCACGCCGACAATTGTATGCTCTGAGGCAAATGAAAATAAGATGAAGTCTTTCGTGAAGTATGGGCTGGCCAGCACAGGATATTTAGTTAGCGCCACCTTGATGTCTTTGAATGACTTCCTGGCTTCGATATTCCACTTAATCTTGTTCCCTTTTCTGAGCATGTAGGTGATATGTTTTATGTTTTCAAACAGGTTTGGGATGAATCTTCTCAGGAAATTTACCTTTCCCAGGAAGGATTGCACCTCCTTCTTACTGCGTGGAGTGCCAATTTTCAGGATTCCTTCAACCCTGTTGGGATCTATATTAATACCCTCCTTTAAGATGATGTGCACCAACAAATTCCATTCTTGCATCCCAAAATGTGACTTTTTTGGATTCAATGACATGCTGAATTTCCTACATTTTTGGAAGGCCTTCTTCAGATTCCCGAGGTGTTGTTCGTCGGAGTCATATTACACTATGATTTTGTCCAGATAGATCATGATGAAATTGTCCTTTTAATCAACAAATTCTATGTCCATCGCCCTCTGGAAGGTAGCTCCAATGTTCATCAGACTAAAATTCATCTTAGCATACATGAATGTTCCCCGTGGTGTCGTAAAAGCCGTCTTTTCCCTGTCATCTGGGTGTACCGTGATTTGGTTATAACCCGAAAAACCATCCAACATAGACATATTTTGGGACCCCAATACCATTTTCATAATGTAGTCCATTTTAGGAAGCAGGTAGTGGTCCTTGAGGGACACTTTGTTCAAGTTTCAAAAATCCACACACAATATTATTTCTCCACTCTTTTTTCTTACAGACACCAAGTTGGCCACCCATTTCAAAAACCTCAAAGAAACCATAATTTTAGCTTCGAACAGTTTCTTTACCTCCCTTTTGATAAGCAAAAATAATAGGGGATTTATCCGTCTCAACTTTTGTTTGAAAGGCCTCTGGTCTTCCTTGAGAGGAATGACATGTTGAATCACGTTGGTGTCATAAACCTTTAAGTCTTCATAACTCCGAGCGAAAACATCAGGGAAATCCTTCATGATCTTGATGTAATATTTTTTAACCTCTGGACTGAGCATTTTCGACAATTTGATTATTTTCGGGTTCTCCTAAGTCCATATGTTGCAATCTTCAAAATCCTCATCATTTGCAGTGATCTTGGGATTTCTATCCACATCATTTTCGTCAAACAACTTTTCAAAGGGAACTAGACCCTTTGGGATTATGTTATTTTTCAGTTGTACTATGTCCCTTCCCACTATTTGTTTCTGGAAAGGGTCATCATCACTGCATGCATCTACACTTCCATCTTCGTTGCAGCATCACTTGTCATCAATGTTTATTCTAGCGAACTCATCGCTCATTTGGAGAAATATATCCACCTGCTTTTCATCCTCAATCACCTGCCAATATTTTATATTATCAGGCACTACCGACCTGTTTTTGACTTCGATCTCGTATTTCCTGTTAGGAAAAATGGGAATTTTAAAAATCGAGGTCGAGTGGCCAATGCATGAGTGATCTGATTTTTCCCCCTCGGGATAGCTGATAGATTATACTCCAAGAATTCCTCGAGGAGTTCTAACACCAAGTTCCTATACACTCTCAGCCTGGGGTTTTTGGATTGATATATGCCTTTCACCTAGTTTATAACCAGCTCGGAGTCTCCGTACAATATTGGCGCAGATCCCCAATCCTCAAAATCGAGGTCCACACAGGATCGTTCTAAATCAGCCCTCCTGAGTCTGATTGACTCTTAGGTTCCTCCACAAGGAATCCTACACACACACAACAATAGTTTTTTTCCATAGGTCCTTATGAGTATGCCCTGTGTGAACCAACACAAAGCACCACTCAACTCCCCTGACCACAATAAAATTATCACACCCTTTTTCCTTATCGGGACTTTCCTTTTCTTTCCTTTTTCGGGATTTCATACTTCACGATTTCATGAGTCCTGATGTCGAGTTTCTCGACCTTTCCACCTTCCGAAACTAGAAATGTCGATTTTCCTGAAATGCTTAGTCGCGTCCTCCTACACAGCTGTATCGCGTTTCACGACTTCGGGAGTTCTGGAACAAGGAATCCCGATCTCTTGTATTCACGACTGCCAAAATGCTGTAACCCAAAACATTCAGCAAAAGACTGGCTTCTAGCAAAAATTTTCACCTTTTCAGAGTTTCAGACTTCACGATTTCAAGAGTCCTGATGTAAGGCTTCCGACTCTCTAACCTCCACAAACCCCGAACTCTGAAACAATATCTCCAATGGGATCAATGGCTACAAGCCTCCCTTCGATCCGACGGCCCACGTGATTTCAGACTTTCGAGTACTGGGAGTCCAAGACTCTTGATCCCAGAACATTGTCCTCTCGAGTTCCCGAACCCCGAAACGTTGAATTGCCAAAACACCACTTCACACTATTTCACGTTTCACAATTTCAGGGGTTCTCATGTGAAGTGCCTGAATTCCTGTCAACGGGAATGCCAAAATCCTAATTCCCGAAGCACCAAAATACCACTTCACAATATCCCAGATCTCGCAACTTCAAAATTCTAGATGCAAGAACCCAAGCTCCTTGTCCTCAAGACTTCCAGTATTCCGAATCCCGAAATGCCGAAATGACTTTTCTTTTCCCCAAGATTTCACGAACTGGGAGTTCGAAACTCTCGATTCCAAATCACCGTCCCCTCAAGATCCCAGATCCTAAACTACCAAAATGCTGAAATGCTCCTCAAAAGGTATTTCACATTTCACAATTTCAGAGCTTTTGATGTGGAGCACTCTACTCCTTGTCAACAGGAATGCTAAAATGTCGATTCCCAAAGTTTTTAAATTCATCCTAGACTATTCCTTTCGCGATTTGGGAGTTAGAGTGACCAAGGGTTTTGGATTACGCTAAGGACTCAGAAATCCTGAATTCCCAAAATAATCTGATGCTCCAGCAGATCACGATCAACAATCTACGTTGACTCCTGTTACCAGAGTGATGGATTCGTCCCTCCTTATCCACCTCATAACTTCTATGGATCTTACAGTTCTCATGACTTCGGGAGTTCTCCTTAGATAATTCTGACCATTCAATTTCCTCCTCAAGAACCTCTGGCTCAAAATCGACTCTACGATCCTTCTCTGGGACGTGACTTCTGCACAACAACTTGAGCTTCCTGCTTTCTCTTGAATGATTCAAAGGCCCTAACCCTTTTGAGCTTTCTCTGGTAAATTAAAATCACAAAAGAACTCCTGCACACACTCCTTGCGGCAATCTGTCAAATACTTTTGGGTATTTGGTCTCTTTGACTCCATGCTGCCTCGACAGCAGTAGTCCTTCAATCCTTCCCTTAGATGATAAGTCTAAGACTTCCAACAGCCTGAACACTCCTTGCACGGCTTCTATGCTTCACTTTCACTTCTACTGAAATAATAAAAACGATATCCCTCCTGAGATTTCAGAGATAAACTCTGAACCTGGTCAATGCACACCTTGCGGACGCTTTCACTGCACTCCTTGTAGGAAATTCTCACTCAGGATGAGAAACAATTGAAACTCATTTCCTCTCTCTCTCAGACTTCAAACATTTAACATGAAATCATACATAAATAAAATAACAACAAATGCATGACAGAGAGAATAAAACAACCATAAGTAGATCAATTAGCATGTATACACAGAAAGCATCATAACACCATAAGTCTGAATCTAAGATTCATATATTAATTTAAAGCTCCTGTACATGGGGTTCTTCTCTACAACTCTCTTCTAGAGCTCTCCTCTTCTCTATGCTAATGTGCTTAATTGATCTAATTCTGATCGATACAAAGATACAAAGATGAGGGTGTCTATAGTCATTTGCCCTCCTGTTCCTAAAACTGTCTAATCTGGAATTTAAATCTACCTACCTTCATTAAATATGCATAAATGCCTCTACATTCTACAGATGAGAGCGAATCGCTCATGATCTGTTTACAATATGCAAGTACGCTTCCCTTTAACCATTACATTAATTCTTCAAAAACATTTCCAAAATGTGTAAAATGTATGTTCCACTTTCCAGCTGTCTTCTGCCTTCATGCTCGCTTGGCTGGCTACTGGCGATGCTCCTGCATCATACTCCCTCGCTTGAAAATTTTCATGGACTCCTGTTCATGAGTTATTGCATGGTCTGTCCATGCTTCTGAATTTATGTTTCATCCTCCCAACTGGCATCTTCAACTGGATGTCCCTTCCATTTGACCAAGTATTCAAAATACTCTTTCCTCTTGGTCCTCCTACTAACCCTCTTATCAATTATACTTTCCATCTATGGCTTTGCAGCTATAGGCATTTGTTTAGTCCACTGAACCTCTATATGTTCACTGTCTTCTCCTGCTTCTTCATCTTTGTAAGGGTACAAATATGAGATATTGAATATCAGTGAAATTCCGATCCCATTGGGTAATTCGATCTGATATGCATTTGCCCCAAATTTATTTACGATATTGCATGGTCCAATCTTCTTCATTTTCAGTTTGTTATATGTTCCCCTTGGGAACCTCTCCTTCCTCAGATGTGAAAGAATCATATCACCAACTTCAAACTGAAGTTCTCTCCTGTGTTGATTTGCTCTACATTTATACTCTTGACTCGAATTTTGCAAGCATTCCCTCACTTGGCTGTGAAGTTCCTTCATTGCCTCTGCAAAATCCTCCGCAGTAGCACTTTTGAATTCAGTTTGTTCCATATCTTTTAATTCAAAAACTCCCCTTGGTTGCATTCCATAAACAATCTAAAATGGACTCTTCCCTGTTCTTCTGTTGTGTGAATCATTGTAAGCAAATTCCACCTGTGGCAGAATGTGATCCCACTGACTGTGGTGTTCAGTCACTAGGCTCCTTAGCAAATCTCCCAAGCTCCTATTTACAACTTCTGTCTGCCCATCCATCTGAGGATGATATGCTGAGCTAAATGACAAACTTTTCCCCAGCTTCTTCCATAAAGTCCTCTAGAAATGTCCAACGAACTTGGTATCTCGATCTGAAACTATACTCCTTGGCAAATCGTGAAGTCTGACAACTTCCTTGAAAAACAGGTTCACGATATGAGTTGCGTCACCAGTTTTCTGGCATGGTATAAAATGTGCCAATCTTTGAAAATCTGTCTACCACCACAAAGATTGATTCAAATCCTCTTTGCATTCTTGGCAGCCCCAATATAAAATCCATTCTTACGATATCCCATGGCCTCTCAGGTATGGGTAATGGCTGGTATAACCCTGTGTTTTTCCTTTTTCCTTTTGTGTGCTGACAAATTCTACATCTGTCCATAAATATTTTGACATCTATCCTCATCCCTGGCCAAAAATATGAGCCATTTAATTTTGAGAACATTTTTTTATGACCGAAATGTCTGGCCAATCCTCCACTATGTTTTTCTTTCAGCAGATTCTCCCTCTTGGAGCATTTTGGAATACATAATTGATTTCCCATGAATAATAATCCATCTTGGATCATATATTCGATCCGTTGGATTTTGTCCCTGAGAATTGGATTCTCAAATGCCTCATACGCTTCCCTAAAATCTGGGTCATCCCTGTACATTTCTTTGAGGTTATCAAAACCCAAAGTTTTGACTCTGAATTCCTGCATCAGCGAACATTTCCTGCTCAAAGCATCAACAACTTTGTTAGCAGTTCTAGAAATATGTTTAATTAAAAACGTAAAATTCTGCATGTATTCAACCCATTTTTCATGCTTTTGGTTCAACTTTTCTTGTTGAGTCACAAATTGCAAAGCGTGATTATCGTTGTACAAAACAAACTCTTTAGGGACCAAATAATGTCTCCATTTCTTCAGTGCTTGTATGACTGCATAGAATTCCTTGTCATATGTTGAATACTTAACCTTCACCTCATTCAGTTTCTCACTGAAGTATGCAACCGACCTGTCACCTTGGCTCAAGACTGCTCAAATTGCAAATCCACTAGTGTCACACCTGACCTGAAATGTCTTACTGAAATATAGCAACACCAAAATTGGCTGTTCAGTGATCTTTTTCTTTAGCAAGTTGAAACTTTTTTCTGCTTCCTCTGTCCAATGAAAAGATTTGTGTCTCTTCTTCACCGTGTCCATCATCGGTGTGCTAATCACACTAAAATTTTGTATGAATTTCCTGTAGAAACTAGCTAATCAATGGAAGCTTCGAACCTCAAATACACTTTTCGGTGATGGCCAATTCTCTATCACCTCTACCTTATCCGGATCCATTTTTAGTTCATTTGCAGAGATAACAAAACCCAAATAAATGAGTTTTGTCCTCATAAATGTCGATTTATTCATATTTATCAACAACTTCTCTTACTGTAATCTCTTCATCACTATAGCTAAATGCTTCAAGTGTTTTGTTTCTGTCTTTCTGAAAATTAATATATCGTCAATATATACGATGACAAACTTCTCGATAAACTCTTTCATGACTTCATTCATCAATCTCATGAAATTATTGGGAATGTTTGTTAATCCAAATGGCATAACAAGCCATTCATACAGCCCTTCATTTGTCTTGAAGGCTGTCTTCCATTCGTCACCTTCTCTCATACGAATTTGATGATATCCGCTTTTCAAATCAATCTTTGAAAACAAATTTTCTCCACTCAAGCAATCCATCAAATCATCCATCATTGG
>JASDQU010013887.1:15209-27909 GCA_032191745.1 Picea mariana | reverse complement strand
GATATATTTCGCCTCCACATTGACTAGGGATTGTGAAAAATGTTCTTTCATGGTGTCAAGGTGTTGTGACACTTAGTAAAGTGCATGTGACACTTAGTAGGGTGCATATGATACTTTACAAAGTGTATGCAACACTTAGTAAGGTGCATATGACACTTTACCACACTTGCGAGACTTAGGTGTAAATAGGTGTGACACTTAAGTGTGAAACTTTAGTGTCTAACAATTGTGGTCATGGGGTTCCTATGAATATAGAGAGACCTCATCAATGTTGGTCATGAGTTGCTCCATTGTAGCATGTGACTACTCAAAAACCACACTAAGTAATGCGACCAATGCTTGTGGTCGTGGGTTGCTCCCCATACAACGTGTGACTGATTTCTATAAATTTAATGACAAGGCACGACTAGGCACTATAATTCTCTTCCCTGAAGGGGAATCCTTCAAATTTATCCCAGATCTATCTTCTATTTTTCTTACAACTTTACAGATCCTTCACAGCTCTATTCCAGTAGTCATTGCTTCAACTTCTTTTCAAGTCATTTGCAAATTTTGTCCTTTGTGTGCTATTTGTTTGATTGATTCAAAGAACTTCTTTTTTTTGTGGGTATGGTTTGGATTCATTAACCTCATTCCCTTCAAATTTTAGTTCTAGCGATTCCCATATAAGAGATTCCATTTTCTTTCAAACATATTTTGGGTTTTCCTTCAAGATTTGTTTTCATTGTTTAAACAAAGAAAACTCTCTTGATTTTCCATCTTATTTCTGGGTCTTCTTGAAATTTTCACTTCATTTGCAATACATCATCTCAAATTGTTCATAATATTTTTGATCTATTGTTTCCCATTGTTTTTTGATTTGTGTGAAGCAAAAGGTATAATTTTTCTTGTGATTGGCATAATCTTTAAAAAAAAACACAAAACAAATTCTTTTAAAGAATTTTGCATTGCATTTTGAGAATTATTTGGCTAAGAGTCTTTGGTTCATTAGTGGAATTGGAAGTTGCATTGTTAAAAATATTTCAAGGAAAAAGTTTGCATTTCATTAAGGAATTTTATTTGCATTGGTCCATCTATTTCATTGAAAAAGGAAAATCTCTATTCCTTTACCTTACGTAGTTCTTCATCGAAAGAAAATCTTGCATTTTTTCATACATTTTTCTTTTGGGATTGGTCTTGAGTGAAAACATCGTCGAGCTTCATTTTGTTCCCTTTGAATAAACAACAACCATTTAAAATCAAGCGCAATTAAAATAAATTAGAACATTTTATTTATATCAAACCAACAATAGCTTAGGATCTAGGGCCTTGGAATAGGTTTGGAGAGTTAATTCTCCAAGACCAAAAAACAAAACTAGGACAATTAACGAGTGAAAATCTATTAGTAACAAAACCAGTTATGGGAATGCTAGCATCACATGCGATTTAAGCACTAGGTAAAGCTAAGTAAGTGGTTGTGATTTCCCCTCTCCATTTTTTTGGTGGGACTAATTCATGTATTGGGGGTTTCGAGACATGGACATCCCCAGAGTAACTCCAATGTTCTCAAAATTTTAGGTGCTAGGACTTGACCTAGTATTCCCCACCCACAGGACCAGGTATTCCCCGCCAAAGTTCCAATGTCCTAAACTCCTAGAGTGGGTCCCTCTTGTGTACGTGTCATTCTGCACGGGTGTCCCTACTACCATGTTCCACCTAGAAGATACATGGTGATGATGCCATCTTGACAAATGGTACCCATCTCTCTTGTTAGTGCCATCATTTTTCTTGTTTAGTTAGAGTCAGTCTTAGTCGAGTCATGGCCTGTGTGTCAAAGCATGCGAAGTTAGGTACTGAACAACAAAGGATTTGAGGTCATCATGTGGCCAGTTGGCCCTTGGATTCGGGAAGGGATGTCAGAGTCAAAACCTATGTAAATGGTACTAGTATGTTCCCAAAAGGTCGGGTCCTATCAGAAAGGAAATTTTACGTGTTGAGGGTTGAGGCAAGTTGTTAAATAAAAGTTGCATCGACAAGTGCAATGAGCATCATCAACTCATTATGAGGGCTGAAGGAATGAAAAATCACGTTGCTGATATCAAATATTCCCTGCAGCCCTTATCAACTCTACTTCACATGCCCCGAAATGTACTCGTTGTGTGAATGTGCTACGGAAAATATTCAGTTCTCTTCAAAACATCTAGTCGCCATGAATTCAGTGTTCCCTGGCACGATTCCACCTCCTGCTTGCTTGGTTATAAATTTTGTATGTTCTGCATGCATTTTATTCACCAGTCAAGATTATGCACTATTTGTAATCTTCTCGCAAGACCAAATTGATAAAAATTAATGCTTTAGGCTCGTGCCAAATCCACCATGCGTAGGAAAAATATGCGTTGCGCCATGGAAACTTCCCAAAACATAATGAGGGGTGCGTGAAGTAGTAGAAGCATTGGTCCTAAGCCCCAGAATGTGACATCGATCAATGAATATCTAGAGGTCAGAGCGTCCTTCGAACAATTCGGGTGCATGGCATTTTGTGGGAAAATTCAAGGATTTAATATGAGACTAGTCAAGCAGTTCGCACTCAGTTTCGATGGATTCCGCGCGGTGATCTCGGGTGTCAATTTACAGGTAACCGTGGAAAATTTTTCAACCACAACAGAGATCCCTCTGCACGAAGAAAGGTGGTTTAAGTGCATGTCCTTGGATGAGTGGTGCTATGAAGATTTCATCAAGCGAGATAGTTTAGGTGGGAAAGTAGAGACAGAAGTTCTAAGTAGATATTTGTAGGAACCTTTTCGGAAGCTACTTGGAGTAATTAGGAAATATTTCACCTGTGAAGGGAGATTCGACATGATACATTCACATCACATTAGATTGTTGATGCACTTCACAGGAAGGAGACTATTAAATATACCCTTTTTCTTACACCAGAACCTCCAAGAGATGGCTAACAATGCACAAGATGAAGTGGATCAATAGAAAATGAATCTATCCCATGTCTCGTTGATTAAATTGTTGGTAGTTGAGGAATCAAGATGGTTGGGTAGAAACTAGGATTCGTTCTTGTTCAAATCAAGCATCCCCAAGGATCCAAAAGGAGATTTCCCTCGATCCGTGGAAAGGGTAATATCACATCACACAGAGGCTGGAATGGAAGAGGTTGCGTAGGAAGGAAAGATATCAGAAGCCCTGTCCTCCCAACATCAAATACCCTGAAGAAGGGACATGCCAAAGAAGAAAAGGAATATGGGGAAACTTGAGTCTCGAGTGAATTGCACAGAAACTTGCTTGTTGAATAATTACTTATGCACGCTATTTGGTGGGAACCGGTCAAAGGTGAAAGTCAAGAAAGATGGACCATAACTAGGAGGAAAAATGCTAGAGGCATAGATGTTCAAGAGTAGTCTTAGTAGTTGAAGCAAGCGCAAATCGCTATCACTGATCTTTACCAGGAAAACAGGGAACTAAGATGACAATTAGCAGCGAAGAGCCTTGAGGTGTCAGCATCACAAGGCCACGAGGGAAATGTGATGTGGCTCAACATATAGCTCATAGATACACAAGATACAATCATATAGCTGTGCAAAAATCAAAGGAGGTCGGAAGAAAGGAATGCGAAGCACTTCAAAGAATGTGAAGTGGCCGGGGAGAAAACCCGCACAACTCTTACCAATGCATAGAAGAAACAAGATTAACTGAGTTCATTCTTGTATTATCAAACGTGGCATAGATCTTGAAAGTTTTGAAGAAGGCATCACCCTTAGACAATTTTTTCATTTTGGTAACGACTACGATAGTTGACAGTCACTTGCCATGTACGCACCCCAACAAATGAGGGTGAGACAGAAATCAAGGCCATTACAATGGATGGTGGGAGTCTGACAGAGCACTTGATTGTTCAGATATCCTGTCGAAGGAAGGCATCGACACATCACTCTCCCCATGACAATACCTTGTTGATAACCGACTCTCTATGGAAAAGACAAGCGGTCATGATGCAAATGAATACAATTGGTTTATATTTTTGGAAAGTTGTCACAGGAAAGGCCATTTAATGGAGAACAGTCAGTTTCCTAAATTTTAGGGATAGTAGCTAGAGAGTAGGGTATCCCAAGTGACGCCCTCACCTATATACTTGATATTTTCGATGTAAGCCAGGTTGGTTGGAAAAACTAGTGTAGACAATGACTGTTGAATGTAGTTTAAGCTCGATAAAAATTTAATGAAAAAGTCCCGAAGCTTTGATGAAAAGATTCTAATTGTAGAAGTTGGATGTATTGTTTCCTTTCTTTGCATATGTACTTCCTGTATTCTTCATTCATATTTATTTATGCCTGAATCAGAACGTTATTTTGAACCTAGGATTCACTACGCGATGCCCTGGGATTTGCATCATTCAGACAAACCATTTTACCCTAAGTTAACTTTGAATTCATCCTCAAAGGTTCTCTAAGTTACTTCATGTGTTTTTTCCCCCTCTCTACACACCACGATTTTAAACTCAAGATTGTTGCTCGCTTAGCCTTTATCCTCTCAAGTTTCATTTACCGAGTCATTTTTTTCTATCGTTTTCTTAAATCGACTTCATAGCTGAAGGTATTACTCTCTCACACCAATAGAACCAGAACTTATTATTCAAAGGTGTTACATCTAGCCGACAACTTAAATCCATATCTTGTACGAAGACAAAGTCTCTCGAGAGAGCCCTCTCTAGGTCCGAAAGGCTAGTTTTAGATCTCAAAGTTGGTTTGTAGGTTTCCTCTGTCATTCATTTCTCAGCCGAATGAAGTTTATAGAGTGCCAACATTCTGGCATCGTTGTTGAGGATGAAATTGAATAAATTTTCCCTGGGAGAATGACTAACATTATAGTTTGACCCCTGAGGGTAACAAAGGGAACACCATATATATTGGCTGAAACCTTTACCCTGGAAAATCCAGTCAAAAATACCAGTAGCAAAAAGTAGCATGGTTTAGGAACCCTGGCTCCGAAGATGATCTATACCAGAGAAAATCCTGACCCAAACCATATAGAGCATGTATGCGACCCCGAAAAACTTTTGTGCAGGACTAGGGAGCAAGCGTTGAACCCGTTCTATTACCTGGAAAAAATCCTGGCCTTACCCAATGATGACATGTAGAGCATCAACGACCTTGATTTTGATGTCCTGTTTGAGAAAACCATGTTAAGGTCTAAGTCAGAGATCAGTTTGGATGATATAGTCTTTGACTAGAAGAGGTTTCAAGCTCTGATACTTAAGAACATCCCCCAAATACCTAACCCTCCTAGAGCTATGGCTACTAGATTCTCCCCCCTTGTTATGCCATCCCAACTGCATGATTTTCCTCAGAGTTATAGCCATAGGATCAAGCTTTATTATGTTGAAGGGAATGTTTCAACCCAAAATCATTTGTATTGGTTCAATGATTTTGTCGACCTATAGGAGGTGGACTATGCAGACATGAAGATGAGATTGTTCGTGCAGAGTCTGTCGGGGGAGGTGAGGAAGTGGTTCAAATCCCTCCCAGTATCAAGCATCCAAGAATTCATCGTATTTGAAAAGTCTTTCATTACTAGTGTTATTAGTGAAATTTCATCCGCAAATGGTCACAGGTATCCAGCATCTCGAAACACCTATTAGTTCATTCATGGACCAAAAAATGCATTTCCAAAGGGTACAAACTATACAATTGGTTATAAATTCAACATGTGCTCAACAAATGAAGGATGCATGTGCATGTGTGCCAGTCGAAAACGCAGGGAAAGCGCATATGAATCTAATGCGTGACTATGTATGAAAAAAGCCGTGCACACCTGAGAACGATGAAATTATGATTCTGGTCAACCTCCCACCCACTTCTGGTTCAACTCCCAAGTCTATTTTACCCTCAAATCCAAATTGAATCTGAGTGGGGGGCTGGTCAAAGACCTAAAGGTGCCCTAAAGGGCCCCTTGTTCACACTAAAGACCGGTTGGATAATGCCTTAAAGATTTTCTATAAAAAGAGTCCATGGGTGTGCTATATTTCAAAGAATCTATTTGTATTGTTATGTTGCCTCTATTCTCTTACAAGGAACCTCTTTCCTTCTTGGAGCATACTAGCATCATTTCATTGAGCTACTCTCCTCACCTCTTGAAGGAATGAACTTTGGATTTCTTCACCATTTCCTTTTTTAGTTTGCCATTTGTAAGAAGAGCTCTCACATAGGGGATTAAATAGATCTCCCTTGGAGGAAGAGGGGACCCATAAGTCTCCCTTTCTCTTTGGTGTTTTCCCACTAATACAATCTATCCATTGGTGGCATCAATGTTGGTCAATGTTTTGGTTGATTTTGGTTCTAATTTCCTTATGCACTTTAGTTTTGTTTCTTTAGTTACCAACTAAACTTGTAGGTGTCCCTTTTTTGCTCATCCAAGAGGCACAAATGATACAATAGATTGGTGACCATACTGGGGATAAGGTATCAATTTCCTCCCTATTTTGGTTCTTTGAGAACTTATTTTTGACCTATACACCTTGCAAGAATCATAACCGGCCCAGTCCTACATGCAAAAAGCTAAATTCAGAGCTGGAATAAGAGAATTTCATTCAAAATTTTCTTCCCGACCGCGTATCAGAATGTGCGCGGGTTTTTCAGCCCATAGGTGCCTCTTCCGAGCACGTGCACCAACAACATTGTGTTTCTCAGCACAGTCTGCGCACATGCACCAACAAGTCATTATTTCTTTGTGCATTGGCACCACATGCACGTCTTTCTTCTCTGTGACCCGCGCATCTATCCATAAATCCAACATTGTAAGAGTTTTTTGTGATGTTTGGAAGGCCCCTAGCCTTATAAATATTGATTCTATGCAATTTTTAATATGCACCACACTTAGATTCCCTCTCCACATGAAGGTTTAGTCAAAACATAGGCACTTAAGGGGTTAAAAACCATATTTTTTCCTCTTTTTTCTTTGAGTTTCCACATGGATGGCTTGTTTTGGTTGTAAAAGATAAGTTGGAATCATTCACTATCACAATTATAAATACTTGCATTGGGACCTGAAATCGAACTTCAATCATTGAGTATGCTCTTCTCTCGCACCATAGAGAGATCTTGAGAATTTGAAAAACAATTGAGGGAAGATTTAATATCCCTTAAAAACAAAATCTTTAGGAGAGGACAAATCCCCCCTAGGGCCCCCTCTTAGTTTCTTTTCAAAACATCTTAAATTTGTAATGGCCCAAACATGCCCACATGTTGCAAAGATAGGATAGTTTGAATCTATTTTCTTAGTTTACATCACTAGGGGAGTTTAAAGATTATTGTAACGAGCCCATACATTCCCACATGCTTTCAATCTAGGGTAGTTTTTAGATTAAATCACATTAAGGACTTTAAAGGATTGGTAAGGACCCACATGTCCACATGCTAGTTCTTTAGGGACTTTAAAATTCCACAGGGTTGTACCAATGGCATCTAGTAAGACAGGTGATCAAGACTTGTAAGGACCAAACGAAGTCCACATGTTGTTGTTGGAGAAATTTCTATTTTCGACACACTAGTTCAGTGCGAGTTAACTGACTAGTTCTATTTAGACTTTATATGTTTACCATCACTATTATGCATGCATGCATTCCTAAGGAAAGCTAACTACTTGATTGTTTTTCTTAATTATGGAATTCTTTTCCCTATATATGAGTGTGTTCCACTCATTCATTGCATCATATTGATCATGATCTATGTATCAATCATTAGCTCATTGGAGTAGTGTGAATATATTTTATCATTCTTCCATATTGATTCTCTCTTCCTTTCTTGATAATCTTTGTTTGTACTTTCTTTAGCTAGATCTCCTGTGTAGGTTTCCATGAAACATTGACATGGTATCAGAGCTATGTTTCTTGGAGCAAGCCAAACAAGCCAAAGAATAAAGAAAATCAGAGTTTCGACGAGCTAAATCCATGGTCATAAATTTCAGCAGTTATTCCTCCCAAAATGTTACATTTTTTAGGAAATGACTAGCAATGAAAGTAAATTGGTCCATTTTGGAAGTGGGTTTTCAACCATTTTGCAAGCTTCTTCACAGTTTTCTCAGAAAGTGAGCCACAAGATAGCCTCCTAAAACTGATACGAATCCGTGGTCGTACCTTTCCACATTAATTGCTCCCCCAATATTATGTTTTGGAGGAAACGACCTGTTAATAAAGTAAATCAACCCATTTTGGAAGTGGGTTTCAACCGTTTGGAGAGATTCCTCACCATTTGCTCATAAAGTAAGTCGCAAGATCATCTCTTGAAACTGATATGAATTCTTAATTTCTTAATTTTTTCACTTGCAGATTGAGAGTAATTTTTTTAGGGGTTCTTAGAAACAGTGGGAGAGATGGATATGACAACTATTATATAGTCAAACTTGGTGGTAATCCTCACACCATACAATTATTTTGATTGGAAGCCCAAGGCGACATTCCAACTCAAAAGAAAAGGACTGTATAATTTAACGATGGCGACAGAAACAAAACCTACATCAACAATTGAGAAGATGAGATGGGCGAACCGTAAGGATGAGGCCACATGACTACTTCTTGAGTTAATATTCACTGATTTATGGTTTCATGTTGTTTCATACAAGACTCCAAACAAGATCGAAACCAGCTTGAAAGTACTCTTTGGAAAGCAGGATGAGATGCGAGGTCATATGCTTGAGGTAGAGTTGAATACTTTAGACCCTAAAAGTTTTGATAATATACAAGATTTTTTAACTATATTTAAATCTTTGTTATTGAGCTTGGGTGAATGTGGTATTGATAAATCTACACAAGAGAAACAACTTATTCTAACAATATTGGCCAAGCTAGGACCGGAATACGTTGTATATGTCTCCAATTTCCATTCTGGCAGATGTCTTTTTGGAACAAATTGGAAAATGCCTACATTGGCTCAGTTCATTGAGTCTCTTACACAAGAGCAGACAAAACTCATACATATGGACCTCATGAAAGATCCCAAAGCACATGCACTCACCATCCAGGATGGAAAATGGTCATTCAAACATAATAGGAAGGAGGGATATTCCAAATCCTTTAATGATTCTTTAGGTTCCAAAGACTCTTCAGATTCCAAGAAGAATAAGAAGTTAAAGCAATTCACTTACTGCAATAAACCAAATCATGAAGAATCCACATGCATGAAGAAACAGATTGATCTTATGGCACATGCACTTCATAAGAATAACCTTGGAAACTTCATTCCAGAGGGAGTCAAGAAGCAAAAGGAAGAAGATCCTGCTCCTAAGAAAGGTAATCATCATGCTCGTGTTGCAATTAATTCCTCATCTGATTCATGGATTATAGATTTTGGTGCAACCCATCATATGGMRGCAAAAGAGGAAGTTTTCTCTTCTTTGAGTCCTTGCTCAAGACCCCCTATTCTCATGGGGGATGATACTCTAGTAACAGTAGTAGGAGAAGGGAGAGTGGAACTCCACAATGGCAGTTTTGAGAATGTTCTATATGTTCCAAATATTTCTATGAATCTTCTCTCAGTTTATTAGATAACTCAGAAAGGTAAAAAGGTTGAATTTACATCAGATTCAGTTTCAGTAATTGACATGCATGACAATTTCATTATTTCAATTGGTGTGGTGGATCACAAGTCAAGGTTGTATAAATTCACTAAGTTTTTTGATGATGACTCCTCTATTCTACTTACACGTAAGGAGATTACATTGCATGCACCTCCACTAAAACATGCATATACTCTTGTTCTCCCATTAGTTTTAGACATCAGAGATGATTCCATACACTCAGATTCTATACATGGAAATAAGAAGGTAGTACATCCAGATAAGAAGCCAGCGTCGAACCTTGAGAAAATTCCCAAGAAGGCACATACCACACTTCAGGCAGTAGGCAACCTTTCAGGGAATCCATTGGATTCGAGGAGGACTCAATCTCAACATGAGGAGCCTTCTCATGTATTCTCAGCTTCAAAACATGTGATTCCCATGCATTGCTATATAGTTCAATCTACTGATCCACAAAACTACAATAGGGTTGTGGGAAATCCATTATGGAAAGCATCCATGCAGAAGGAGTATGACTCACTCCTACAGAACCAGACTTGGAATCTGGTTCCACATTCACCAGAAAGGAATATTTTCAGGTGCATATGGGTCCACGGGATCAAGAAGTACAAGGCCCGATAGGTTCCCAAAGGAATTCATCAGATCCATAAATATTTCTACATATTCATGAAGACTTTCAATGAGAAGAAGTTTCAGACTTTGCGGGATCATCTTGGAGTGAAGAACACAGTTGCCTAGAAGCTTCCATTTTCTTATTTTGATACATTATCTTTTGAGGGGGAGTTTTGTTCCCACATGGTTTTCCCTCTTTCCTCACTTTTATTCAGTGTTCATTAGTTGCATTGTACATGAGTACCTAAAATGGACTAGTAGTCAGGACTCTTTTTTTACTCCATAGTGATGTCCAGGGGGGGTGTTGAATAAATTTCTATTTTCGACACATTAGTTTAGTGCAAGTTAACTGACTAGTTTTATTTAGACTTTCTATTTTTACCATCACTATTATGCATGCATGCATTCCTAAGGAAAGCTAACTACTTGATTTATTTTCTTTATTATGGAATGCTTTGCCCTATATATGAGTGTATTCCACTCATTCATTGCATCTTATTGATCATGATCTATGTATCAATCATCATCTCATTGGAGTAGTGTGAATATATTTTCTCATTCTTCCATATTGAATCTCTCTTCCTTTCTTGATAATCTTTGTTTGTACTTGCTTTAGCTAGATCTCCTGTGTAGGTTTCCATGAAACACTGATAGTTGCAAGGTAACACTTAACTTATTATAAATTTGGCACATTCTATCACTTCCTCACACACAAAGTCACTACTCAATCACATAATTTCATCTTGAATTGTGGAGGTTGAAGTAGGTTTCCTCCAAAGGGATTCCGAAATGTCCCACTTTTTCTTGAAGGAATTATCCACTCCCACTTAATTCAAACGAAATTGGTTCACACCCCCAATCTCTCAAACAACCACATCTAAAAAATTTTCTAAAATCTCACCAAGGTTTCCTCCACAGGAGGTGCCAAAAGAAATTTTTAGTCTAGATAGGATCTCGGGGATAGGAATCCAAATAACTCCCTGTTATCTGGTTCTCACATCTTCAAACATTAGAAGTTGACAAATAGGGAACTTTAAATCCTCCAAGTCAAGTGTTCCTAACACCATAAGTCAGGGAGGTACCCGTGAAGGGTCAAAGGCTAAGGTCTGGTTGTTCTGTGCATCTTCCATTGAGGCACCCACTTCTTAGACAAGATCCATTCTGTGACCCATTTCTGAGGCCGAAAATCTAAATGACGCACTTTGACCAATGTACCTAGTGGCCAAATTTTAGGACATCTACCCAGGTGGCAATTGTGGGCTGCAATTGCACCTTGATCGGATTTTGTGTGGCTACTGGGAAATATCGTCGGCTCTTTCAGGATATGCACCATCTACCCCTCATTATAATTGATTTTTTCATCCTTCACTAGTTTCTCTTCAGGTGGCTTTAGATCCCACTATTGAGTGTTATTGGAAGGTCCAGTGCTATTTGAGAGGAAGGGCATTAAATATTTTAAGGACACATGCATTTATTTTATTTGTTCTTCCATGCAAAAAAAATCCACCTACCCACATGTAAGCTTCTTTTCAGTTGATTTATGTATAATGCTCTTGTGATTACATATGATTGTGAGATATATTGTGAAGGTCCAAAACTATACAAAATATCTTATTCATTTTATTACTCTCATCACCATTCGCACACATTCACTTTGCTAGTCGGACATCATAGGGGACCCACAAAATCCCTGTCGTTCCATATGCTTTCAAAACCTCCCTCCTCTTCTAGGAGGAGTTCCTAGTCTTTCCAAATTATCAACCCAACCCTCTCACACCCCTGTGAGTGCTACTATATTGGGATCAGCTTTGCTTGGTTCCACTTTACTTGGGTCCACTTCCAGAGGCCAACCATCCACTAGCTCTCCTTTATAAGCAAGCGGGGGAAAAACTTCTTCCCAAGGGGGAAGTACAACCCCACTTAACCCCCCTCACGGGTCAGGTCCACAAACCACTCACACCATGGCTAAAACTAATCCTCCAACACCACTCCAGATGACATATTTGGCCTCCCTCAACATACCAGATCTGAGCAAGCTCACAAACAATCCTATATTTCACAACCCCACATGGCCTACAATGCCTACCAAACTACATTTAGACATTCCCAAGTTTGAAGAAAAGGTGGGAGAATATCCTACCAACCATGTCATGACCTTCCACCTATGGTTCTCTTCAAACAGAATCATGGACGACTCTGTCTGATTAAGGTTATTTCAGTGCACACTCACAAGCCCATTAGCCAAGTGGTATGTAGATAAAAAATCAGGGTCTCATGTGACTTTTGAATCACTGGCCAAAACATTTTTGACCTTCTTTCAACTACCAATTCTCCATGAAAATGGTCTAGAAATTCTCTCTGAGTTTAAACAAACCTCAGCCACACATATCGCCGACCACATTCATGAATGGCATCGACAACGTGGTTTATGCAAAGTAGAAACCACCAAACAAGAATGCCTCAATTGGTTTCTCATGTCACTTGTCCCTCTCCTTGGCAAAGATGTGGACTCTACCTTCCCCCAAAGTGA
>JASDQU010013886.1:278814-304753 GCA_032191745.1 Picea mariana | reverse complement strand
TTCACGGGGGTGTTGGAGATATTTCACAATCACACCTACCTAGTATTACGTTTTCCTAAGTTTACTAGTCTAATGTTGAGGGCGCCATCCATAGATGAGAATATTATCCTAGATGGGAATATTATCCTAGATGAGAATATTCCCCACTAAAATAGGGTGCTACATCCTCATTAGTCTTGTCTTAGATACACTTTAGTTAGATTGGTTGGTCTTGCCTTAGTTATAATTCAGTTAGACTAGTGGAGTAGAGTCATGCATGGAAACCTCAGTTTTATCACCAAGAGGGTTCATATCACATGCATGAGGCTAGGAGAGCACTACACAAGTGTATGCATGAGTTTCTCTCCACTCCACTTGTGTGATCCTATTAACTAATGACTTGCATGGCCAGTTAACTAGGACTAGGTGGTAGTTCACTCTAGTTTATATTAATGAGTGTCCAAATCTCTCTATATCACTATTATGGAACATTAGTTACTCATGTAGCCTATATATATTGAAAATTATTCATTCTTTGAGTTTGGAATATACAGTTAATACAATTCATTACTCTCTCTCTCTCTCTCTCTCTCTCTCTCAAGCTTTGTGTGAATTTATGCTAGTTAGGTTCTCTATGCAGGGTTCACTAAAACTTCACAATAATAAAAATAACTTATAAAACTTAAATAATCCTAATATTAACATTACTTACTATTTAAACATGTTTTTTTAATAAATTTGAATACAAATTTATTGCAAATAATTTGAACTTTAGTCGATATACGTTTTTTTATAGTATATGTGTTGAAAACATGTTTAGCTAATTTATATCAATTAAAAAAATCATTAAATATTTATAAAATATTTTATTTATATTCTCAAAAACATCAATTAAACTTTCACCGATATTTTTCCAACTTATTTTATCTAAAATATCTTATATCAATTAAACTTTCACTATTGCATTTTTTCTATATTCACAAAATATTTTTCTAACTTATTCTATTTAAAATATCTTCATCAAACATTTATAATATACTTCACTTACATTAACAAAATCTATATTTCATAAATCCTAATTAAAAAGTGTCCATCAATTACTTACGAGACTCTCTATATGTAACTTTTTTTTTCCAGCAAAAAATCTCCCAATATATTGATATAAATAGTGTTTTCATTTACAAGTCACTTCTACATAATGATCAGTCATGCTAAAGTAATAATTATCCCAACCCCACCAAAATAGGGTTTTCCTTATCAGATGTAGGATAAGCATCCATCTCAGCTATGAGTAAGTATACAGGCCATAGCAAGAGCTCCCACAAAATAGAAAATGGAGAGCATCTTTTACAAAAGAACAAAATATAAAAAAGCTAACTAAGCTTATGCATAAGTCCTAAGGAAGATACATAGATTAAAGTATCAAAAATTGTTTTCAGAAATACTGCAAGGGCCAGAATCCTTAAAAGAGTTGCAAATTATATGAAGGGCCTTCATGTCCTTCGATCCATTTGTTGTAGGTGATCATTCCTTCTAGAGCTTTCAAGGCTTTTTTGGAAAGGGCATCAACTATCAAATTCCGTTCTCTAAATAAGTGATCAAAACCGATGTTTTTAAAAGATTTTTTTAAATCCCTAATCATGTCCATCCAACCCAGGAGGGCATATGCATTTAAGTTCCCCCTGCCATTTAGCCACTCAATTATGACTTTTGAGTCACTGAAAACTTGTAGTTGTTCTAGTCCCACTCAAACTGCTAATGATAAGGTCACCCATGCCCCTAATAGTTATTCCCTTGCATTGGTCCCAGGACCACAATTAAAAGCCCATTTGTAGCTCGTATCCTCATTGACTTTGATGACTCCCCCTGCTCCGCTCAGATTTCCATTTTCTTGTGCTGCACCATCGAACCACCCTATATTTGTCATTGTAAAAAATTGAGTCTTTTGTATCTGAGGACCCTTACCACTTCGAGAACCCTTATCTTCTACGAATTTTTGAATTCCTAAAGCTTTTTGAAACACTTGCTGTAAATATGGATTATGATTTTCATTTTTTTTTTGTTTCTTTCCAGCCAAATGCACCAACAGACCATGGAAGGCAGCGTTTTGAAGTTCCATTCTTTTTTTATCCAATTGGCATAACAGTCTGATAGTGAGTTTCCTTCCCAAAAAGTGCTAATATGGAGTGCATGATAAAACTTTTTCCACACCTGAAGAGTGAATGTACAATATAGAAAAAGGTACATAACATAATCTGGGTTGCACGAGCACAAAGGGAAAATACTTGGTCCTTCCCAACCCTTTTTAAGTATATTCTCCCAAGTGAGAATTTTATCCTCCATGAAGAGCCAAGTGAAAAGTTTGATCTTCAAAGCAACGTTCCATGACCATAAATTTTGCCTCCAACCTATTACCTAGTGTTGCCAAAGCTTTTGTTGAAATGCTAAATAAACATTTTTTACAGAGAGGCATCCCGAGTTATCGTCGTTGGTCTAGATAAGGAGATCTTCACTATGCTAAAGGTGGATCCTTGAACACATAATAAAATTAAAGAAGGATCTCCACTCAGATGCAAGAGCACCTGACAGTCTGAGATCTATGATACTTTTCTATTGATCAATATATAAACCCTGTGAACTTTGTGCCCTGGCTTGATAAAGGTATCTAAGATTTCTATATTTCAGCACTACTAAGATTTTTGGAGAGATCAAAGATAAAGTACCATTGCCCATAATATTATCTTGGCCTAAAAGGATTGATTGACCATTACTCGAAAACCAACTAAGCCAATGAGTGATAAGAGGAAGGGAATTTGTTAAGTTTTTCCAGGTTTGTGAGGCAAAAGGTCGAGTTGTCATAGCCGATCTAAGCCAAGTGGTGACAGAAGTATAAGGCATATACTTATCCTTTATTGCCTTATGCCAGATCCCTTGTTTTGTTAACACTCTCCACAACAAGTTGGCAGCCAATGCAAGGTTAAAGTGGTATAAGTTTCTAAGTCCCCAACTACCATAAAACTTCGGTTTAGAGATCGCATCCCAGCAACAAAGATGGTAATGTTGTGTCAAACCACCTCTCGACCAAAGGAAATAAAAAATAAGCTACCTCTCGACCAAAGGAAATAAAAAATAAGCTACCTCTCGACCAAAGGAAATAAAAAATAAGCTGTTGGATTTTATTTAAAAGTGATCTAGGAACCGTCGCGAGTTCCATCCAGTATACAGACTGTGATTCCAGGAATGATTTTATCAGAATAAAGCGCCCACCAATAGATAACCACATATTACACCAGTGACCAATTCTGATTTCAATCTTTGAAATGAGCCATCTCCAGTCTACAAAATTTGACTTTTCTTTTTAAAAAAAAAAACCCAAATATCTAAATCCCTCCACTAGATCAACAAATTTGAAGGAGAAGACATCTTTAAACTTTTCTAGTAATTCTCCTTGGATACCCGAATGATGAAAGGTTAATTTACTCAAATTAAATTTTAGGTCCGAAGCACCACAAAATAGCTTCAGGAGTGAGTTTATCTTCATCCACTCCTCTAATATGGCCTTTGAAATAATTAAAATGCCATCTACGAAAAAAAGATGGAGAATTTTAACAATACGAGAAACTTTCACCCCATACAAATTGTCCTCACCCTGCTCTTTCTTCAGCAACAAACTAAAACTTTCCATGACTAGAAGAAATAATAAAGGCGACAGTGAGAATTCTTGTCTCAGACCACGCTCACTTTGAAAGAAGGAAGTGGCCTCCCCATTAATTAGAACAACAAAGGAAGAACTGAAAACGCAACTCATGATCCATTTTATGGTAAGTAAACTGAAACTCGTTTTAGTCAAAATCAACCTGAGAAAGTCCTAGCTAACACAATCATAGGCTTTCTTTAAATCCAACTTTAAAATAAGTGCCTAGAAATTTTTATGTTTTATACCATCAATACATTCTTGTGCAGTCCCAATAGCATCTAGTATCTGCCTGCCTTTTAAGAAGCTGAGTATTTCACTTGCCAGTGACTTCGAGAGAATTGGCTTCAGTCTATTTGCAATTACCTTCACAATCATATTATAACAAAGGTTGCAAAGAGAAATAGGTCTATAGTCACTGAAGGTCATAGGCTTGTTTTCCTTTAGAATCAACGCTAAAAAAGTAGATTTTAAAGAGCTATGGACCTTTCCACTGCTTATGGTATCCTCCAATAGTTCCAACACATCATCACCAAGTAATTCAAAGAACTGAGTAAAGAATTCCACTGTCCAGCCATCAGGGCCTGGACTCTTGTCATTGGCAAAATGTTTTAGTATCTCCCAAATCTTTGACTTTGTGCAGGGCCAATCTAGAAAATTGTGTTCCTCCTCAACAACAAAGCAAGGAAAGAGACTGGTTGTATAAGCTTGATCCGATGGGGAAGGTGGGATGCCAATTTTAAAAAAGATTTTAAAATGTTTCATTGCTTCACTTTTTAAGTCCGCTTGACCCCTGTGATGATTTTCATCCTCATCCAAGATTTCCCAAATATGCTTCTTGTTTCTGCATGTCATTGAAAAATTATGAAAAAATCTAGTGTTTTGGTCACCACTTTTAAGCCAAGTCGCTTTGCTCCTTTGTCTCCAGAGCTCTTCCTCGAGAAGGAGAAAAGAATTTCGTTCCACTTCAAAACTTTTTATAAGGCTGTAAGAAGAAAGATCTCTCCCATCTCACGGGGAAGAAAGGTAAGTTGTTTGTAACTCCTCCTCCAGTTGTTCTAGTTTACAAAGACTATCAGATCTTAGTTAACGTGCCCATGCTTTTGTCCTCTTTTTTAGTTCTTTTAATTTCCACACAAACCTGAGCTAGATATCCGGTTCACATAAAAAACTTGGTCCAACCATACCTCATTAACCAAATTCTCAAATTATGTCTCCCGCAGCCAAGAAGAGTTGCATTTGAATGGGTAAGCCATTGGTAAGTGTTGAAATTCAAATTGAGAAACCACAAGGGCATGTTTAGAGAAGAATGGGTACTCCACCCAGGATCTGAATCGTCCCACTTGACATAATAAATATTCCACTGCTAAAAAGCGATCCAATGTTTTGGCAATATAAGCACTCCCTCCTCTGCCATTTCTCCAAGTCATAACCAAGACATCTGGGATCATGTCCACTAAGTGATGAGATTGAAAAAAATATTTGAAATACCCAGCCAAGTTGTCCAAATGAGCTGTGGCTCCGCAAACCTCATTCGCTCTAGTGGAAATATTTAGATCACCTACAACAATGAGATTATTAGAGTCCAACAATCCTCGTGTTGACACCTACTCCCAGAAAACTTTCTTGTCACTACAGGGCTCGTAAACATTGAGTAAGTGGATCTGACTGTTGTTTTCCAATAAGAAGCCCGACAACAAAATTCCCCCACAATAGATAAAAGGGTTCAAATCTAACTTATTTGTATCCCACGTTACCAACAAGCCCCAAAAGCTCCCACAGAACTAACCATGCATGAAATCCAACCAGGACAAAATGTTAACATAAAACCTCGATCTTTTTTATCATCAACAAGTGTTTTCTGTAAGAAGATAATATATGGGTTCGTCTTACGAAATAATCCACGCATGGAGTCAGATTTTAGGGTTCCCCCCACCCCTCTGAGATTTAAGGACAGGAGGATCATGATTTTTCTCAAGCAAGGGATTTCATGCCTCTAAGCCCCCCAATCTTAGTCACAGAAGTAGGTAGAGAGTCAGAACCAAGTAATGAAATCGTTTCTTTCTTACGTGCACTCTGAGTTTTGATGGGTGAAATATCAAATCCCAATCCTTTTGACCAGGTGAAGTTAGTGCCTTGATCCCCCCCCAGGATTTTGAATCTTCCCCGAGTGTCCCTGAACTCTAGAAATAAAAACATTCCTCCCTTGGTAGACAAGAATCGATCGTGGGCTATCCACCATGCGATGTTACGGAAAAAAAGACTCCAGTGTCTCCCTCAAGACTCACCAGGCATAGATTCCCTATACCCTGGAAGGATGGAGCAATATCGATCCTCCTCATTAGACCCATGCCTGGTTTCCAGTAAGTTTGAATCTATCACAGGCCATAAGCCCTCGGAGCGGGACAAGGAAACTGAAGGTGAGTCAGAAAAATGTTCGATTGCTACTAAATCAGAAGTCACTAAGCTAGGGATAGTGATGGCCTTTGAATTCACCATAGGTAGAGAACTAGTCTCACAAGTAACTTCTCAAAGCTTCAGGGCAGGGCTGAGGAGGGTTTAAACTAGTTGGAAAAAGAAAGTGGGAGTCCAGTGAGTCCCTTTCCCAAGCAGTAAGCGTGAAATACAAGGAAGGAAAAATAACTTTTAACTTACCCGATATTGAGTCTTGTGCCGCCAGGATAGAAGGATCCACACCATCCAGGCTGTCAACTGCATGAGCAATTGTATGCACAAAAGAGTCAACGCCCAGTGAATCACAACAGTAATCCTTTCTGAGGTGCTAATTTTCAGATTCCTCCTCCTCCGAGAAACCCGAACAGTCGTTTCGCAGGTGGTCAATTTTACAGCACAAAGTACATCTAAAGGGTAAACCCAAGTAGTCTAGCTTTTGGCGAAAAGTTTTGTCGCACCACTGGATGTATAAAGACTCCAAGAGACCCAAGTGAATGTCCACCACAACCAGGATTTTTCCCATTCTTCTTTCTGGAGCCTTCAGAGTTTGTTCATCAACTTTTATAAAACGCCCAAGAGTGTTTCCAATAGAAGACAACGCCTTCACATTCCAAAGGTTTAGGGGTAAACCCGGGAGCAGTACCCAAAGATATCTAAAATGGAAATTGTCGTTGACTGGATCAAAATTGAACCTCCAACGCTTGAGCATCAAGATCCCTTCATCAAAGATCCAGATGGTATCCATAATTTTTGTTGTAATCTTCCAACGTCGTAAACTTAAAATTGAACCATCCTCTTGAGAGGAACAAAACCTCTGGTTCGTAACCCAATAACGGAACCTAGAAGCAGCAAACCCATTCCAAAATCGACGTAGTATACCTGGAGCGGTAAGACAAGCGCCCCACCAGTGTGCTTAGTGATAGGTTAACCGCCTCCTCTAAGCCTAAGTCATCCCCCAAAACCATCCTACGCTGAGATCGATTAGGAATCCAAGGTTTTGTCGATAACTTCCTCCTGGTTGCAGGCTTCATAGCAATAGGTAGTTTAGAGGACTTAGTCTGAGGACAACCAAAGTCGAAGTCCTTCCTACCACGAGTATCACCAGAACTCGAACCAAAAAATACAACCTTAGAGTTCGTTGCAGGGAGCGGAGAAGTAGTCACTTGGGACACACCCGAAACCGTCAAGTCAGGGGCATGCACAGACAGCGGAGCAAATAAACGGGTCGTTGGAGTATTTAAGGTGATGGGAGTCTCTACAGGTGTGTTAAAGAATCTTGCCAACCTCTAGGCCTCCTCATCAACTGCACTCATAACTGCGCTGACAGTTGCTTCCGTCATGGAAGCTCCAACAACCATAGAGGGAGGACACCTAAACTCCTCTAGGGGCTCCACAAACCACAAAAAATGAAAAGAAACAACTAAAGAAGTTGGCACAACTCCCGTCAATTGTAGAAACTACTGACCGAAAAGACAGTTTCAAAATAGCCCATCCCATCCAAGGTAGTCACAGTAAAATGCAAGAGGGGTCTTTAAGAATACCAATGCCTAACTGAAAGCTACCAACCACAAAAGAGCACTACTAAAACAACTAAGTCACCGCCATAGGATGGCATGTCGCCATTGTTGTCATGTGACCAGAACCTGGTTTCAAGAAAACTCGTTCTTCCACATCTCGGGTCCACCACTCGCCACTTAATCCTAACTAAAAGCTACCACCAATAGTAGAGAAGTCACCACCAAAGTTTGGTAGGTCGCCATTGTTGTTGTATGTCCAGTTGCAAGTTTCAAATAAAAAATTCTCGCCCAAGAACTTCAGAGCAGAACGTCCTCTCTTCATTCTTGATGGTATCATGGTATTATCCGATCTTGTATATGAAATTAAGATCATATATTATTAAAAAGCATATGATCTCACTAGAGGTAACATCAACAATGACCTCCTCTCTATCTCTATACGTAACTTACATTAACAAAAATCTCTATTTCATATATGCTAATTAAGAAATATCCATCAAATACCTATAAAACCCCACTTATATAACTTCACCATCAAATACTTATGAAACCCCACATATATAACTTCACCATCAAATACTTATGAGACCCTATATATGTAACTTATGAGATCAAATACTTATGAGATCCTATATATGTAACTTATGAGACACTCTATATAAGTTGACCCAAAAAAATATTAATCAAATGTATTCTAAAAATATCAATTAAATTTTTATCAATCCATTTCATATATTCACAAAATATTTCATTAATTTATTCTATCTAAAATATCTTAATAAAAAATTTATAGTACACTTCACTTACATGGACAAAAATCTCTATTTCATATACGCTAATTAAGAAGTCGCCATCAAATATTTATGAAACTATATATATAACTTATGAGACACTCTATGTATATTTGAAAAAAAATATTTAATTAATACTAATTAAAAAAATTTGATACACCTTTTATATGTTGAAAAAAGTGTTTCTTTAATTGATCGAATATTTATAATATAATACACTTATATATTTATGTTGAAAAAATGATTCTTTAATTGATCGAATATTTATAAGACACTTATATATTTATGTTGAAAAAAGTGTTTCTTTAATTGATCGAATATTTATAATATAATACACTTATATATTTATGTTGAAAAAATGGTTTGATCGAATATTTATAAGACACTTATATATTATGTTGAAAATAATGTTTCTTTAATTGATCGAATATTTATAATACACTTATATATGTTGAAAAATGTAAATATTTATTTATTTATGTTCAAAAAAATGTTTCTTTTATTGATCGAATATTTATAATACACTTATATGTGTTGATACATTTATGATTAATTCTTAATACGAAGCGCCTATCGCTTATTTCCATCAAATATTTACGATATGGGGAAAAACATTTCATTGATTTATCTTAATAACAAGCGTCCATTACTTACTTATAAATCATTTTAATATTTTGTTTAATATTTTAAAAGATAATGTAGGATCAAACAAGAAAATGAAATTATATATATATATATATATATATATATATATATATATATATATTTGAGAAACAATTATCTACGTGAAATTAGGGTATTAATGCCAAAATATTAAATTGAATAGAGCACTTCAACACTATTTTTAGTTATATTAACATAATATTAAGCTTTGATTCAGTCGAATTTCAATATTCAAAGCACTCTATTAATATTTGTTACATAATGTGCGTATCATGATAATTAACTAATTAATTTGAATACTTCAAACGGAATATATATATTCCTCCAAAATACACCTAAGTGGTACATTTTTCCAATTGAGCACGATCTATAATGGCAAGGCAATTATAGGTGTATTGTTCCTCAAACATGTGTGAGTTTTAATACTTGACTATAAGCACCTTCAAAACATCTTCAATATGTCTGCCAAAGAATTTGATGCATGCCTCCCTCACTTGGCTTGATTCTTATCTAGTGTTGGGCATCTTTTAACTTCTGACCTAACAAGAGTAAAATTCAAGTGTGCCCTACCACAATTTTTTGAATGATATCCATAATTTTATTCTCCAATGTTGTGGGGAAGATGTACAAATTCAACTCTTTTTCTTTTTTGCATTATTGCATTCTTCTTTCATTCTTGCAAATTTTGTGTGTAGTAGAAGATCCACATCAAAAGGCTATTTAAGAGACCATGTAGCATTGAATTCCTCCCTTGCTTTGTTGTGCAATTATTTAAACCATATAGTAATTATAGGATCTAGGGTCGTGCTGAGAGAGAGCTCCAAAATGCATCTCCTACACTTTCTCTTGAAACCCCATGCTTGACACATTGTTTTCCAATGCAGCAATGGGATGAGGGTATAAAAATAATAGATGGTGATCTATTCTCTTCTCTCAATGGGCTTGGAGAAATGTCATGTTCCACACCAAATTCTATACCAAAGTCACTATCAAACTCAAGCATGAGACGTAATTTCAAACAAGGAATCCAAAGTGGATAGAGTTTTAGAAATGGAGAAGTAGCTCATGGTACTGAAATGGCCCTGCCCATACCAAGCATCTCTACTATTATTCAATCCTGGAAAATTATATACCAATTAGTACACATTATAGAGATGCAAAGTTTCATAAGATAGAAAAAAGTAGCTATCTAATAAATTCATTATCAGATGCTTAAGTGTTGGATACAAATTCCATGTCTGAGAAACTATTGGTGAATCTATAGATTTAACCATTGAATTAGGTATTAGGTTGAACCACTATAGTCCTTAATTGTGATATATAGAACGGTGAGGTATAGTATAGAGTGGGATCGCACTCACCACTGAGACTCATCATGGCCCTCTCTATAGGAGCACATCTCATAGGCCCCAAGCCCATCACCATAATCCTTTGTGCTCCCATCTTGTGCATTTTTTTGTATGTAAAAGTTTGATTCAAATTTTAGGGGGTATATGGTCTAAATTTGGATGCAAAAGTCATAAAGCTATAAATCTAATAGATTGTCCATGTGGATCAAGGATATGCCCACCTGCTTATTAATTAATTGGGCTAACAGGTTTCCCCTATGGGTCAAAGAGAGTCCCATCTCTCCATTATTGTATTGGGTTTTATTTTCCACTACTTAGTTAGTTGAGTAGTTAGATCTATTATTATAATAATAGAGACTCATTTAATGAGCTCTTCCCATTATTTTATAGGGTTTTATTTTCCAATACTTAGTTAGTTGGGTATTTAGATCTATTATACTAATAATAGAGACTCATTTAATGAACTCTTTTTAACTTTGTCCAATGGACCATTTTGTAATGCTATATAAAGGCCTAGCAAACCTTCTCATAATATCAAGTTACTCATTTTGGATTCTCTCATATTTTCTATTCTTCGTTGTGACATTAATTAGCTCTAAGTGATTTACTAGTAATTAGTTTTAGAGGTGAGGCTCCTCTTTGAGCCTCACCTCCCAAGTACTTCATTTACATGTTCTTTTTTGTCCATGTTTTTTTTCATGCAATATTGACACATCTAAGCTCCTCCTCTCTCGGCATTCAAGCCATCCAAATCTCATCCCCCGAGATCCAGATTAGTGATATCAGAGTAGGTACGCTCTCCATCGGAACAAGGGTTTGAAGCATGTTGCGGGTTCAAATATTTGCAGCAATCACCAACCTCCTTTTGGTACTATCGTAATCCATTTTTCAGGCCATATACTGTAAGAATCACAGTTGGTCCATAGACACTACATGGATTTTTTTTCCCTTAAATCTTCATTCACCATTACAAGGAGAACCATACATGGATTCACTACATCCATACATGGATCCACTACATCTATTGGTCTACAAAATTTTCAACAAATTTGTAGGGTGTCCATGCTGCCCATGGAGGTTCCACAACCTCTACAACAACCCATGATGTTCTACAAACCCTTGGCATCCTTTGTGGCCCTCTACACTCATCCAAATTCAAAGAGGTGTTGCGACCTCTACACAGAAATTCAAAGGCTCTACCACATCTCACTGAAAATATATCTTCAATATCTCAAATGGGTATTTCACGGAATCTCATTTGGATTTCTGGTTTGAGAGATATCATCGATTCAATCTCAACATGTATTTGACCCAAGGAGGCCGCATGTACCACCATATTCAACGATGTTTTTCTCCCTACTCAGGAAACTACATAAGTATTTCCACATATGGATGGAAATATCTTCTCAATATATCAAATGGGTATTTCTCATAATCTCATTTGGATTCTTGGTTTGAGAGATATCATCGATTGAATCTCAGCATGTATTTGACCCAAGGAGGTTGTACGTACCACCATATTCAAAGGTCTTTTTCTCCCTGCTCAAAAAACTAAAGGAGTTATACATATGGCTGTAAATATCTCTTCAATATATCAAATGGGTATTTTGAGGAATTTCATTTCGTTGTTTGGTTTATGAGATATCTTTGTTTGAAGCAACACATGTCTGTAACCAGCGTGGTCATGCGCCCTTCAAATTTGACCTAGTTTTTCTCACTCCATGGGCCACCTCATAACAATTTCCATATATCGATGGAAATATATCTTCAGTATTTCAAATGGGTCTTTTATAGAATTGGATTTCATCACCTGTAGCAGAATTTATGAATAGATTTGCAGAAGGATGTTCACAGCCCCCAAAGTCACGATGTTTCCATATTATTTTTAAAGTTTTAGGATTTTATTAAAATTTATTTATTTTTATACCCATGTATAATGTCATTGTCAACCAGGTTATTGGTCAACCACAAACCCATGGTTATGGGTCAACCACACAAAACCCTTCTCTTCATTGGGTATTTTCACATTGTAATCATAATGGTACGATAATGGGGTTTCTCTTTTTAGCATGGGTGAAATGATGGAGACCAATTTAATGAGATCTTCCCATTATTAAAAACCCTTAATTTTAATTTAAAACCCTTCTCTTCATTAATTTAATTAATTTAATTTAATTTAAAACCCTTCTCTTCATTGGGTATTTTCACATTGTAATCATAATGGTACGATAATGGGGTTTCTCTTTTTAGCATGGGTGAAATGATAGAGACACATTTAATGAGCTCTTCCCATTATTGTATAGGGTTTTATTTTCCACTACTTAGTTAGTTGGGTAGTTAGATCTATTATACTAATAATAGAGACTCATTTAATGAGATCTTTTTTACTTTGTCCAATGGACAATTTTGTAATGTTATATAAAGGCATAGAAATCATTCTCATAATATCAAGTTACTCATTTTGGATTCTCTCATATTTTCTATTATTGTGAGATTAATTAGCTCTGAGTGATTTACTAGTAATTAGTTTTAGAGGTGAGGCTCCTCTTTGAGCCTCACCTCCCAAGTACTTCATTTACATGTTCTTTTTTGTCCATGTTTTTTTTTCATGCAATATTGGCACGTCTAAGCTCCTCCTCTCTTGACATTCAAGCCATCTAGATCTCAACCCCCAAGATCTGGATCAAATTTATATTACCTTAGAAAATCAACGAACCAGTACAAATATTAAAGCTATCAACCTATTATGCCATACAGATGGAAACTAGAATGGGTGGCATTCTATTGAAAGCATTTGTGTCTATATTGATATACATGAGCACTGAAAAATAAAATTGAGCCTACCCAAAATTGTGGCTATAGCTATTTTGAACATAGATATATGACATGAAAAATGAAAATTAAGCACTGGGAGAACCTGAATTGCCATTGCCACTGGGAGGTTGTGACCAAAATGGAGAAAATGCATAAGGCTAGCAGCAGGTCAAGCATCTTCTCTTGACAAGATCGCTTGAAAGAGAATCAAAGAAGGCATCCATACGATGAAAAAGGATGGTATGACAATGTATCTGGTTGAAAACATCTCTTCTCAGCTCAAAGATGAGTTAAATATGCTCTTCTGAGAATTTATACGGGTGAGGCACCTCTGGCAAAAAATATGCAATGGGTTGTAGCTAAATTCCTGGTCATGCCTCTTCTAGAATTTGGTCATCGTGTAGAGTAGGAGGATTCTCCTCCACGACTAGGAAACTCTCCATTGTCAGGGTGGGGTTGACCTCACCCTGTTGGGAGGAAGGGAAGAGAGAGGCCTGAAAGTGTGTAGCCGAAACTAGAAGAGAATCTGGAGGTACTTCGGGAGGTTTCATTGGGAATTCTTCTACAAAAACTTGGTTGCTATCATCCCCCATCCAATTTTGATCACTAAAAGGTGAATTCATCAAGGGAAAACTAGCAATGATTGGGTTAGTGGAGGGAGGCGACATTGGTTCATAGGAAGGACTCGGGCGGAGTCGTTAAGCCATGAAACTATAGTAGGTTGGGTTACGTTTCGGCTTGCCCCTCTCGCGTGGAATTGAAATTGCAGGAGAGGGTGATAATAGCAGAGGATTGTGATCAAGAAAGATACCAGAGAGGGAGGAGGAAGCTAGTGGCAACACCTAAGAAAAATGAATGGAGCGGGTGCCATGCCTTACCTTTGAAATGGTGCCCAAATTGGTGATAAGAACCATCATTAAGACCGATTTGATAGCATGTATTCACCTCATACCAGTCCTGTAGCACTCTATCTCTCGCACTGAGTAGCTCATTAAGTCTCCCACATTTCATAGGCACACCACCATACACATCGTTTAAATTCTAAGCATGTCGAAGAGGAGAAGGGGAGGGGCGGGGACATGGGGAATTTACTACCCTTGGCGCATGAATACTAGTTGTCACCCCATCCGGGGAATAATAATCTCTTAGTGCTAACTCGATACATTGAAGCAACAATATAGGTGTTGGGAGGGTATTGGCATCGATCTTGATATCCTCATCCTGTGAAGAGACTCCTTCATTCACCAGCTTGTCAACAACCTTGTTCACTTCTCATCGAACATGAGAGGGGATAAGGGTGAGAGAGGGTGGAAGAAGAGATCTAAAGGTGTCGAGAGGGCCCATAAGACTCCATATAGGGGATTCTTTTGTAGGATCATACCCATTTATGATCTTGGTGGCTAGAGAGAGAATCAATCGAGAGTCCCCTTCAATGATTAGTTGAGTCAAATTTAGTCTCGAAGCTAATTGGATTCCTTTGATAAGGCCCGAAAGCTCCATGGAATTTTTCGATTCATGCCCTAGGTTTCCATCTACGATGCAATTAATTCGGCCAACACTATCTCGAAGGACCATCCCGAATCCCGTGGAACTAGGATTATCTTTTGAAGCACCATCAAAGTTCAACCTAAAAAATCCCGGAGGAGGGAAATTCCAAGAGGTGGGGCTGGGAGGAGAGGAGTTGGGATGCAAGGAAATCATGGAGGGATTGCACTGAATATTTAGCTTCCAATTTGAAAGAATGAGACTTTCTCAGGGGTCACAAGAGAGATCTTCTCGTGTCCAATGTTGAGCTTGAATTTTTTCCTGTATATTTCCATAAATCCTTGACTAGATGAGGGAAGGGGGAGAGGTATGGGCATGGAAAATGTTCTTGTTTCATTCCTTACAAATATGCTAGACAACAAAGCCTAGTATTAACTTCCATATCTTATTTAAAAATTCATTTTTGAAGTTTGTAGTTCCCCAATTCTCGATGGTACTTATAATACTGTCTCTTGCACTCTTAGTATTCCTCATGATCTGACAAGCCTGATCCCAGATCTCCTTGCTAATGGAGCATTTATTTAGTAAGTGCTCCATTGAGTTTTCCCATTGTTGACAAAGATGGCAAATTGAGGGTCCAATGAACCCTCTTTTCCTTAGATTGTCCCAGGTGAGAATGCAATTCTGAACCAAGAGCCAAAGGAAAGTGGAGACTTTCGGCCACAATCATGTTCTCCAAATGATCTGCCAAATATTTTCTTTTTTTTGGACATGAAAATTATCTTGGAGGATGTAGGATTCTTTAATTGTGAAAGTGCCTGAGGGAGAGTATCCCCAACGAAGAATATTTGGTCCTTCCCTGATACAAATCTTTCTTTAGGATGCAACATATTACCAAGGTTGCAAGTCAAAATCATTAGCGATGTTTAGGTCAGTGGGAAGATTTTTCCAAGTCTTCCAAAGAGGATGACGGGGAACATACAACCAAATACCTACAACCATGAGGGGTTGTAGTTGTTGCAAGTAGTTCTGGATGGGGAACATGACGTACAAGGATTACAAAGGAGGTAATTGTTTCCATCATTCCTTCCAAAAGAGAGTGTCCTATCCCTTATGGATTTCCTAGAATGTATGTTCATGAATGAGAGGATTATTGCAGCAAGCTCATTCCAGATATTTAAGCCTTGGATCTGATAATTTAATCTGATAAGTTGTGCCTCGTTAATATTGGGGATGTATTTTTTCTTCCATAGCTTGGATCATAATTCATTCAGATACTTGAGCTAGCGTCACTGTATTTTGGCTCCCATAATGTTATTTAGCCTACCTAGCTCCCTAAGTCCAAGACCCCTGATAGACTTCGACTTGAAAACTTTCTCCCAGCTAATAAGAGCCCATTTGTTTTCCTCCTTATGACCCTTCCAAAGGATTTTTTACTGAAGATTTTGGATGGATTTAATGACTGATTGAGGGGCATCTAGAGATGAGAAGAGATAAGCAGAGATGGCTTGGAGGACCGAGTTGATGAGAAACAATCGTGCAGTAAGATTCAAGGATCGAAAGGTCCAATAATTCAAATGATTGGAGAGGGATTGGAGGAGGGCGTCCTAACATATATTTCGTGCAGCTGAGTCAGAAAGGGGAATACCAAGATAGTTGGATGGAAGGGAGCTCCTGGGTATGCCCATAAGTTGTGAAATATGTCGTTGGATAGCCAAAGGAGTGTTGAAGAAGAAGATTTGATATTTATCCAAGTTAAAGGTGGTACCAGAGGATTCACTAAAATATGAGACGATGGAATTAAGCTTGATGGATTTCTGTGCTATGGGAGTGTTCATCAACATAGTGTCATCAACAAATTGGCTATGAGAAGCGACAGGTTTGAAACCATGTAATGAGAGACCTTGAAGAGAGCCATCCTCCATAGAGGTAGTGATATAGCATCCCAGGCCTTCCACCATAATGACAAAGAGAAAAGGAGAGAGAGGGTCCCCTTGACGAATTCCTGTAGAAGGAGAAAATGGTTGGGAGGGTAAACAATTGACTAGGATGGAAAAGAAAGAAGAAGAGGTGGGGCTCATTATACATTGGATCCAATCCCTGCTAAAACCAAAGGATGATAGAAGGGAGTGCATGTACTTCCAACTAAGGTGATCAAAATATTTGGAAAGATTAAGTTTAATGAGCATACCTAGGGTTCAGGTGGATTTGTGTGAGTGGATCAATTCATGAACCAGTACGATGCTATCCATTATTTGGTGCCCCTCAACATAACCCAACTACTCCTTGCAGATGATGAAAGGGAGGATGGGATTTAGTTTGAGAGAAATGAATTTGGTAATGATTTTGTAAATTACATTGTAGAGCGTAATGGGTCGAAATTGATTCGGTTGAGTGACCCTCTCCTCCTTTGGAATAAGAGTGAGAAAAGTAGCATTGAGGGTTGAGAGAACTTTCCCAGAAGTCATGGATTCCTCCGCTAGTATTCATACATCTTCCCATATCATCGACCAAAAATAGTGGAGTAAATCTTCCATTCATCCCCAATGCCTTCCCTAGTGGAATTTCCTTGATGGCTTGCTCTACCTTTTCAATCATAATTGGCCTCATGAGGCCTCGATTCTGTTAGGGAGTAATGAGGGTAGGTAGGTGTTGGATTAATCTGTTGATAGTTGGAGTGCGATCAAGGGGAGACTCTGACAGAAGCTCCTTGTAGTAGTTTACCAACTCATATTGTATTCTCCCATGGTCAAGAACAGGTTTCCCCTGTGTGTCCTTTAGCTTCGTAATACGATTGATGTATCATCTATGCACCATGGATCGATGGAAGAATTTGGTGTTCTTTTCCCCTTCCTTGAGCCATTGAACTCTGGACTTCTATTTCCATAAGATTTCCTCTCGTTTATATCTTTCCTCTAATTGTTGTTTGAGTAGTTCCTCCTCCTAACATAAATCATTTGAGTGGCCCCTCAAAATGGATTTTTGTTGGATTTCTTCTAAACGTTGTTCTAAAGACTTTTGCATCTAAAATATTTTTGTTCCAATCTCGAAGCTATTGTTTGAAGCTTCTCAGTACTTGTTGGAATATGTACATTAGTGAGCCATATGATATTTTTGTATTCTCCCACCAGGTTTGAGAGAGCTCTAGGAAGTTTGGATGATTTAGCCAAAAAAATTCAAATCGAAATGGCTTGGATTTGGGTGTGGAAATTGTATCAATCCACGAATATACTATCCAGTGATCAGAGCATGACCTTGGGAGGATGCTTTCTTCAATTAAGGGTCCATCAAACATTAAGGTTTCCAAAATAAGTAAATGAACCATTCTACAAGCAATTTCTTGGGCTCCAGATCATTTGTTAGACTAAGTGAAAGTGTCATTTATGGTTTCTATATCAATCAAATGAAGATGTTCAAGGAGATCCTAAAACTTAACACTATCCTATTCAATCCATATTGAGCCCCCTCTCTTTTATCCAAGTGTGAAAATGATTTTAAAATATCCCCCATAATCCAACATTGTTGTACTACTAGGTCGCCAAGGTAGGAGAGACCGCTCAAGAAGTGATATTTTTCCTGATTTTTTTGGGGCCCATAAGAATTTGTGAGTATGCCCTATTAGTTGGAGCCTATGGCTCGATAGTATGTCGACAGTGTGAAAATTGTGGAGAATGGTTGATATACTATTGCTTTTGCAGGGTTCCAGAGGATAGCCAATTGTCCTGCTGCACCGATAGAGTCATTGTATATACAACTGCATTTCCTCCAACATCTTCTGAATATCTCTGCAGCTGCATCACCTACACATTTTGTTTCATACAGAAAGAGAATATTCGGGTCCTCGACCATGATACAATTACGAAGAATTCTCTATTTGGTTCTTCCATTTAGACCTCTTATGTTCCATGAAATTATCTTCATCATGAGGAGTTAGGGGGGGGAGAAAAGAAACCCTCGGTGAGACGTTGGATTTGTCTCAAGTTAATCATAAAATTACCTACCTCTTTGATTAGTTGTTGTGTTGATTTATGCCCCCTTCATTTTCCCTCTTTAGGTATTCATCTGGGGTCCTGCCTGGGTCCGAACTGATACCCAACCTTGAAGTGGCACCTACTATGGAGTCTATGTAGACTTTGTGGACCTTTCAAAGCTACTCTACCAGAATGGTTTGAAGTTCCTTTCTATTGAATGATTCTTATAGTTTTTCCATATCTATGTTGATAAGGTCTCTTTCATCCATATTCATTACTGTGTACCCCACTCTTCTAGGCCTTTGTCTCAATCCATATGATTATGGGATTGAGGGGTTATTGTTTTCTTTAAGACTGGGTTTGGAGATTTTTTTGATATGCCTTTATCATTGATTTGGTTGTCTGGTTGATGATGGTTTTCCACTTCCTCTACATCCGGTAAATTTCTTAAGGTGTTAAAGGAGTTTCTTGTGAAGTTTTTATTACCTGTGTCATGTCTAGGTTTCTTGGGAGGTTTCTTCTTAGGGCTAGTGACCTCCGTGAAGCCATATTTCAATTTTCCTTCAGCTACTAGTCGCTCAAGCGCATTGAGGGGGAAGTCTCAAAATAGGTGTCCATGCTCATGACATTTCTTGCAATGGAAGGGTATTTTTTCATAATAAATGGTTTGGATCCAATCCTCATCTTGATATACACACGGAGCTTTGGAGATATTCATATACACACAGATCTGAGAATATGAAGTGTATCTCCTTTGTTTTTTTTCTTCTGAGGAGTTCACATATCTTCCAAGGGTGTTGCCTATACCCATTAGGATTTATTCAAGACAAAATTATTGAGGGAGAGAGTAGAGGCGGATCTATACTGGCACAAAAGAAAAATCCTCTTTTTTTAAGGCAGAAGCGGTCTGTCCAAAAACGTAGATATATCCCTGTAGATTTGAAGAAATACATGCCATTTTCAAAGAATCGATCCTTGTCTTCAAGGTTGTAGAAAATGATCATGAAGAATCCTTTCGATATGAGTTGAAGTTCATAATATCCTTTTGGGTTCCACCATGTTTTTATCCATCATGTGAGATCCCTTTCAGAAGGCCATAGCCCTAAAAATTTGCCTATCTGTGCATGTTCTTTTTGGCTCGGACAATTTTGGGAGAAAACCAAGGAAATTTTAAAGACTTCAAGGCATCACTTGAAAATAGGGGAGTGCGTCGGAAATAGAGGAAAACCAGTGCTGGAAACAAAGGAAAACCAATGCCAAGAAAAGTAGTTACAAAGTGGAAAAATTGTTGCAAAGCAATTGGAAAGTGGACAAGCACCGACTTGGAGAATGGTTGGATCGAGGACCATCCGATATGGAGTAGTTGAAAAGTGGACAAACCTAATCCTCTTATGGTTAGGGTTTTTGTAAGGGAATTGTCCCAGTTTTGTATAAGTAGAATGAATCAGGACGATGAAGAGGTTGTTGTCCTTTTGTTGGTGTGTGTATTGTTGAGGTTATAGTAGATCCTAGTGTTGAGTAGGAGGTATTGTTGAGATACTTTTGCGATCTGTGGAGATCAGATGTAGTGACAGAAGAATTGTACAGTTTGCAGCACTAAAGTTTGCAAGAATATGAATAAAGAGCCCAAGCGACAAATCTTTATGGATGTAGCCCAGGAGGGGGTGAACCACAATATATATGTGTCATGTGTATGAATGATTGCATTGCTTACTGTTATGTTGGAGTTTAAAATATTTATGATGAATATGTTAATTGATAAAGGTTATATTACTGTGCCCCGAGGAAAAACTCTTGACATATGCAGAACAACACTAAGTAAATGAATGTAATAGATAGTGTTTATATCTGAATATTAAGTTACAATAGATGAATATACATCATTGAATACATTTTGCTATAATAGTTAATGAAGTCTTATTGGAATATTAGGGTTATTGGTATAAATTAGGATCTAATGAGGGTTTGAGGGCTAACAAAGAGTAGATCCAGTGCCTCTGAGAGAGAAACACATCCCATCCCATGGTTGCATAAATTTGAGTCATATGGCCACCCATTGAATCCATCTCAGGTGAGACTGCACAGTGCACTTTGTGCGTTTTTTTTTTCTTCTGGTATCTAGAAGAGCTGATGGTCGAAGGGTTGTTGGTAATCATGTAGTTAGAACCTGGGTCAGCCCACAAGTAACTAACAATAGTTTTGTTGTTGGTTGGAACTCAAAAGATGAGATCGGGAGGGATGTATCACAAATTATAGTGCAATGGATTAATAAAGGGAATGTTTGTAGGTTGGAATCCCATGAAAGTGGAGATTGAAATATGGTTAACAGTTTAGGAACTAAAGTTTTCCCATAAAGATAATATATCCCTAGGTTTAAGCCAAGACAATACTTGGAGAGATACGTATTCAGCGAAATACATGAGAGTTTCTTTAGAGAGTTTCCCACGCTATTGCAGGAGTGGATAGCACGGTTGAAAGATACCCATCTGATGAATAAAGTTAGATCAGTGGAGTGAATAGAAGAGAATATCGCGTGATTGAAAAGGGTGAATAATAAATTCACATGCACAATAGATTTTTGGCTAGACAACATTGTAGTGGGGTATATCACTGAGTTTGCAGAAGATACATTGGAGTCTTATAGTGTAGTAGAGCAAGAGTTTCTTAAGGGCCCAAGGGGAATGTACATCAAGATTTTGTACACTTCTATCAAGATATTATTGTATGATAAAGGGGTATTAACTATGGAATCAGACAACTAAACTACCCTGGGTGCATGGGGGAGTTAGGGGAAACACTGAGGAAGGTATGAGATGGAGGGGGAAATGGATAGAGGAGATCACAGTAAAGAGAAATATCCCATTATGATGTATCAAGAGGAGATCCAGGAAATTCTACAGAAGGCAGGAACGATGTGTAGTGGACGACCATGCTAGTATAAGCTCAATAGGAAGAAAATGGAAGTAGCCAAGAGGGAAGGCTTGGAGAGTGATGAGGAAGAGGTAGAGGATCTCCACGATGTGGAGAACATTGAAGAAATAATGTGTGCCACATATGAAATAAATACTAGAGGAGAGAGATCTCATGAGGAAGCAGATACCCCTATCCAGATCTGAATCAATGTAGAACCTACAACCCCATGTATGACTAACACATCATCAAAGAAAGAGGTTTTTAGAGAAAAAGTGATTGAAGGTCAGAAGAATCTAGGATATCAGAATAGAAGTGAGGGTACAAGTGGAAGTACCAACAAAAATACAGGTAGTGGTACAGGTGGAAGTACGAGTAGCAACACCAGTGGGAGTTCAAGTCTGAACAACAATACACAGATAATAGTACCGCATGGATAAGGTACAACGCATTCGACAATATCAAGCATAGATCCAATGATAAGATTACCATAGTTTCATGGGGATGGATCAGAAGACCCCAAAAAGCACTTATTCATGTGTGAGAGAATATGGGAAGTGAAAAGATTCACTGATGAGGCAACAAAAGTAGCGCAACTAGCAATAATGTTCAAAAACCGCATGCTAGATTGGTATATGAGTCTAGCAGTAAACAATACACAGTGTGTGCCGGGAACAGTAGAAGAGATCAAGAAGGCATTGATCACTGAGTTTCAGAGGTCAAAATCAGATGATTAGTTTATGAATGATATGATTGAGGTTAGATAGAAAAAAGGAGAGTTTGTATGGGACATCGATCAAAAGTTCAAGACATTGAAAGGTAAAATGAAGTATCCCATTTATGACATGTAGCACAAATAATTGTTTATAAATTATTTGTTACCACACTTTAAATATCCATTGAGACATCATAAATTTCAAACCTAGTAAGAGGCACTGCAAGAAGTGATGCAGTTAGAGGAGAATCAATATAAGCATACAGATCTAGCTATCGAGGAGCTAAAGGAAGATATGAAGAACTTGACAGTGCAATTAAACATGAATAAAAGTAGGGAGAAAGGAGAAGCAATGTGGTGTACCCTGTGCAAATCATAGGGGCATCACAAGAATGAGTGTCTGACATTTACGCAGTACCTGGGAGTACGGATGCCAAATCCACTTCCTACAGGATGACCTTGGTGTGAAATATGAAAGACACATGGGCATGATTTGTATCATTTCCTTATGATGTAGAAGTACAAGATAGAACCAAACAATACTTTCTATAACTTTTGTAAGTCATCGGGGCATGAAGAAAAAATTGTAGAACCCTGGATTTAATGAAGGAAAGAACCTCGGATGCATACATGATGTAGTCTAAGTTGATGGCAGGATATACTATGCCACAGTTTGGCAATGCATAGAAGTTTCAAGCAGTACCACAGTTCCAACAACCCCCGCAGTATAATCAAGAACCACAGTATCATCAACAGAACATGGATCCATAGGGGAACATAGGAGGATTCAGAGGTAGAGGAAGAGAGGAATGGGAAGAGGCAGAGGGCCTATTATATGCCATAATTTTCAACAACAAGGACACTATGCCAAATCTTTTCCTCAACCAACAACAACATGTATGTACTGTCACGCAACAAATCAAGTGACAGAAGAGTTCCCGAAGTTAATGACAAATATCCAAGAGAAGAAGAATCTAAATAACCATAATGTCCAGTGGATTGTTGCAGAAATAAGGGATCCTAGGAGGAACATCAATATAGTGACTAGAGGAGGAGTGAATACAAGAGCAGATGCATGGGATCAGAAGAAGGAATCTTAGTGCTAGATTCAGAAGAATACTTAGCTACAACAACAATTTTATGAAAAGAAGGAGAAGGAAACCTTCAAAGAAGCAAAGAAGGAGTTCCTAAAGGATAATGAAGCCTCCACATAAAATAATGTGCAGAGGTATGATACTCCTATTTTTGACATGCCTCAATCTTTGAATCATACTTACAAAGGAGAGAAAAGAGAGAAAGTAAGTAACTTAAATAATTTCCTGGAATCTTGCTTTAAATTACTTAATGATAAGAATGCCATGGAGTTGTTTAAAAGTATTCTTGAGAAATAGAGCATAGAAGAAGGGGTAGGGACATAACCAAAGAAGATTAATCAAGTCCATATAAATAAAATAACTTGCAGAGAGCTTAATCTGAATGAAAATATGGGAGACTTTAATATGGTAAATGTTATCCTAGACTTAAGATCAGATGTCAACATTGTTGGAAAATGTTTAACAGATAGCGTATGCTTGTCATTGATGGCAAGTACAACAGTGAAGATGGCAGGATCAGAATGTGCATCGATGGTCAAACAGGAACAACGTAGGCTCAGGAGGAATTAGTGCAGAGTCAAAATTCTTCCAAGTAAGAAGGATGGGTAAACTTGGAGGAGAAGCATTGCTGATCGTTGGATCCCATCCAAAATTCCTGACAGCATGAGGGCCGTCAGATCTGAATAAAAACAAGAAGAGCGTGCGCTGAAGAGAAGGATAGATCTTAGGCATTAGATCTGAGTGAACTCGGAATCTCGTGAGTGAAAGAGCCAAGGATTGGGTGTTCAAAGTCGCGAGGCGCGAGGACAGGAGGCGGCGAAGTGGTGAGAGATTTATAGCCGTCCATCTGGGGGGACAGGTGGCGAGAGATCGAGAGATCTCGCGAACTCGAGAGTTCGCAAGTTGAGAGTCCAAACATTGGGTACTCCAAGTCGCGAGGTCGCGGGGTAGCAAGAGAAGGACAACTGTCGGATCTGGATCATAGGAGGACTATTGGATCTGCGCGGGGGATCACACATGGTGAGAGATCGTCATCTCGCTAACTGGAAAGTCAAAGGAATAGCAAGATGCAAGATCGTGATTTAATCAAGGACCGTTGGATCAAGAGGACAAGTGGCGAAAGATCAGAGCACCATAAAGATCCATCTCGGAGTCTCGCCTATCCCGACTTGGAGTGACGAAAATCTCCATCTTAGGATCAGCGAGATGTGAGATCATGAAATGATCCTGAACATCAATACATCAAAAGATGTGGACCGTTGATCTGAGCTCCATCTCTGAGTCTCGCCTATCGCGACTTGGAGTGACGAGAAACTCCAGCGAAGAAATAGCGAGATGCCAGATCGTGATAAGATCTGGACCGTCAGATCATTGAAGATCTCGACCTTTGATCAGGCTCCATCTCAGAGTCTCGGCGATCATGACTTGGAGAAAAGAGACCCTTCATCACAGAACTCGCGAGGTGCGAGATCGCAATAAGATCTGGACCGTTAGATCATTAGAGATATTGACCGTTGATCAGGCTCCATCTCGGAGTCTCGGTGATCGCGACTTGAAGCAAAGAGACCCTTCATCACAGAACTCGCGAGGTGCGAGATCGCGATAAGATATGGACCGTTAGATCATTGGAGATATTGACCATTGATCAAGCTCGATAAAGTTGACACGCTCATGGAATACGAAGCGCCTTTTGGTGCAACCTGCGGTCACCGACGGTGGTCACGTGAGGGGAAGAAGCTTGTGGTGCTAAGCTCCATCTCAGAGTTTCAGAATTCGCGAGTTGGAGTGTCGAGATCTTGTATCACAGGAATGCCGAGAAGCGAGATTGCAAAATTCAAATTCTGTTTAGCGCTCGGTCACAACCAGTGGACATATTATTTAAACGCAAGACCATACGAACACCATCCAACGGTGCAGGTGAATTCGAATTTGATCGGAGGGCTACTGTTGCATGTCACAGTGTAACTGCTAGAAGCCACTGATGGTTTCTGTCGGAGGACTGGAAGAGACTCAAGTGTGATTGACAGAGAAGGTGAAGAGTCTCAAGGAATCTACCAATGGAATAAAGACTGTTCGTGGAGGCAATTGACAAATGAATGAGCATTGAAGTCTGTAACTGAAACAGAGAAGGTGAGCTCGACTGTCACAGAGAAGACAAAGAGTCTCAACTGCCAAAGAGGCCGAGGAATCTCAGCACAACATCCAGTAATGTTGAACGCACGAGGCGAACCACCAGAGAAGCTGAAGAGTCACGATGATGATTAGATAGAGAACTCGAGAGGTGGAGGATAACGATGCAGAGTCTGCATGTAGAGGCATGGCGAACATTGCATGCACAAGGTGCACAAAAGCTATAAATACACAGTACAGAGAAGAGATATGGTTGTTGTTGTTGTTCGAGTGGTGGTGGTTGTTGATGTGGAAAGTGATTCATGTGTGAAGAAGGAAGATAGTGCAGCAGCTGAATTGAACTGAAGAGGAACTGTTCAGTGAATGGACATGG
>JASDQU010013886.1:263004-278714 GCA_032191745.1 Picea mariana | reverse complement strand
CAAGAATATATGAGAGATAATAAAAATTTACATTAAATCATCACCATCAACCAACCATCACATAGAACGTGATAATGCTTCCTGAGACTTATTCAAATTTTGCAATTCTTCACTTCTTAGAATACTTTGATCCTATAGATAATAAAACTCAATTTATTATCTGAAACTCCTCCAATTTTCACTCTTTGAATCCTCCCCAAAAAGGAGTTATAGAGAAAATGGTAGACCTTATTCAATTCTGGTTTATTCAGAAGAGCGAACTTGTACAGAATTCCATGCGCTCAATATTTAACATCAGATTCTGAAATTCACACACAATAAAATAAAGCCTGTACTATTTCCAATGCAATTGGTCTCACTTCATTTGGATTCCCTATGAAGAATTTATGACTATTTTACCTAGAACACATGCTTATGACTAGCTTCAGGATTAGTCAAAAACCCTATCTTCCACACAGTGTATCTCCAAAATTATAGCAAATAAAGAGGTGGAACTTTTACCACAGGTACCTAGATATGTCTTCTCAATAGTATCTGAATTTCACCATATGAATCGTTCTAGAAACAAAGTTATGATGAAAATGGTAATATGACCTGTAAATAACATATCTTAGAACACATCACCAAGAGACTTCATCCTCCCTTGAAATTCGTCCTTCTTTACTTCAGGTTTCCTATGAAATTCGGCTTATATCTCATTATTCATTAACAAACTTGTGTGTATGAAATTAATGTATAATGATATGTATTTATACCCTTTATGTCACTTCCTTTTAACATTAGGGATGACATGTAGTTTTTTCTTCAATTTACATTGTCATCTTCAAAAATTCATTTATCCTCAACCATGAGGATCCACGTGACGTGCCACCTACCACCGGAAACAACATGATGTATACTATCAATCCATGGTTGATGTATCTGCATGTGCACTGTACTTCATTTCCAAATACCTTCATCAATCTTGGGGTCCAAAACCAATGACTTGGGTTGACATCAATGGCAACAACCAATCTTGCAACAGAAGGGCAATAATTACATAAGAAAACAAATTGTTACAGAAGTTACAACATGTGTCTTGTGACCTATTAAGATATGAGATGTAGTTCCATGTAGTGTGGCTACAACCACCAACCAATTATGATATTAACACTATAGGTATATGAGACAAAATCTTAATAGGGCGATTCATTAATTAATAATTAATTAAACGACAATTAGAAAAATACACAAAATATTGCAATGTTGTTCGTGCACTTGCTACATTCTCTAGTAATCTAGATATTCTATGGATAATCAACCTCCATCAAGGGAAAGTGGAGAGAATAATGCCTATTGAAATAACATAAATTATAATTCCAAATATAATTAAATCTTAAAAATGAACATAAATAAACGCATTCTAAAGTTATAAAATTACTTATTATTCAAAGTTTAACTACTAATCAAACTTTTTACCTCCAATGTTTCCTTAAAGTGAATGCAACTTCTTCCAAATTGATTATAAATATTATTGCACATTTATATTATCAAAATTACTAAAATTAACCATATAGTTTTTAACCTAAAAATGAAAAAAAAAATAAAAAAAATCAATACTAAGTATTTTGATTTCATTGGTACTTAAATTAATCGAAAATCATGTATAAGTATTAAAAAAAAAAAATCTTCTTTTAATAATATTTTAATATATACTAATTTTATAGCACAACCGATAAATATGTATTTTTATAAACAAGAGTTGCATGCAAATGGCCTCACTCCCTTGTTGTATCTTGTAGCATTCTTCATCTAAATAAAGTTAAGGAAACCACCTTGGATGTCGCCTATACATTTGTGTTTTGGTCTCTCTACTTGGATGAATGTTATGATCTTTCCAATGCATTATGTTGGCTAAGTATTGTTGAAATATTGACTAAGTATAAAAGTGTTTCTAGCATGTTTTAAGGCCACCATTGGGTGTGTGTCTAGTGTTGGATGAAATGGTTGTGTTGAAATTGGGTTCACATGTAACATATTGTAGCATACCGAAAAAATTTATGGGTAGACCTCAAGTGAAGAGGTATAGTCTAGTTGTAGAAAGAATAGGTTGGCCAAGACCCTATGGTTGAGACAAGGTAGTGCCACAAGATCAGACATGAAAAAAATTATAGGAAATACTTTTATGTCCATGACAAGTGGTAGCAACGAATACTCTTCACCCCATTTCTAGTGGAAAGGAAGGATCATGGTGCAAATTCTATAGGAAATTGGTTTCAAAAATCTATTGGACACTCATGTTCCAGAATGAAGCAGTGGGTTGGAAGGGTGGTGTAACCAATTCAAGGTAGATTTGCAATCATTTCTTAGTGAGGAATTTACTTGGGAAGGAATGTGGCTCATTGAGGGAACACCTAACAACATAGGTGTTGGAATGAACTCTCTTCCAATAGTTGTCCAAAAAAATAGGTTGCTACTAATAACACCTCTTTTCAATGCAGGGTTTAGTCTTAAGATTTTGGTTCCAAGGGTATCGGTTGTCAAGGGAACGATTTTTAAAAAATTGGAATTTTATCCCTAAAAAAGGGGGAGCTACTGGGAGCACCAATTTTCAATTTGGGGATGATTTTAAGGTTTTTCTTACAACAGTTTCAGTTGTTAATATTAGAGGTTTCAAAGAAGTTGCAATTTTAACCTCAAAAATAAAAATGGTGTTGTTGTTAGCACCACTTTTTGATTCAGGGGTTGATTTCAAGTTTTTTGTTGACAGTGTTACAGTGTTGTTAAGGCCATGGTTGAAAAAGGTGGTCATTTTAACCCCCCCCCAAAAAAAAATCTACCAGTAGTACCACTTTTTGAAACGAGAGTAAAAATAGCCACTAAATGCAACCTATAAAAAATGAGAACTCTAGAGGTTTCTCGTTAAGTTGGTTCTCATAAAGGGCCATCCATGCTTTATGGTATTTCAGATAAATGAATTTGAATTCATTCTAGAGTAGGGATTCCTAAGGATAATATAGTCACATCTTATGCCATTTGCAAACAAATTGGTGATACTTGGTGGAAGAAGACTTGTGTTGTGTGCACAACAACAAGGAATTTGGACGAAAGAGTGTGAATAGTATCTTCATTGAGCATTAATAGGGTGACCAAGCACCCAAAGTCTCAACTCTTTGCAACATTTATTGGATAAGTGGATGAGGGTGGAGTGGGGACCTCTATTCCACCAGCACTTGCCAATGTATTGGGTGAGTTTACAGAACATATGCTTGACTATTAACCTAAAGTGCTCCCACCTAGATGCACTTTTGACCATAATATCGATATTGAAATGAGGTCATAGCCTCCATATATATCTCCCTATCAACTTTCTAAACCCACGTTGGACAAATTAAGGTGGCAATTAACTATATTAATCGACATTGGCTTCATCTAGCCTTCTAGATCCACATATGGCGCACCAATCCTCTTCCAAAAGAAGGACACATTGAAATTGAGGATGTTATTGAACCGTTTTCATTGAACAAGCATAACATCAAAAACCAATACACCTTACCTTTGGCAACAAATTGTTTTGACAAGTTGGCTAAGGAAAAGGTTTTCTCAAAGCTAGACTTAATGCAAGGATACTACCAAGATTGTGGGTACGTGTTATATTATTTTAATGATTAAACCATGTATCATACATTGGAATGAGAAAAAGGGGGGGGGGCACTCAACCCCCCTGTTAGAGGGTTCAGATGCATAGAACATAATAAATAAAAAAACGGGTTTTTGTTTGTCTATTTTTGGCATGTTTTTGTTGTTTTTCTGCCAATGTTTTTTCATCGCATTGAAATGTAATTTCGGTCAAGGAATATAATATGGGTCAATGTATTAGGGTTTTGGATGCTGCATAATCCTATATATTGTATTATAATGGTGAATTTAATACAATGATAGTTAGAGGTGTGGCTCTAAACATTTTTTGGTTTTCCCAGTTAAGGGTTTCCATGGTAAATTTCTGAGTACTATGTGTGAATGTTATTGTTCTGTTTATGTTTTATAAATAATTTGTGTGTGCATTGATATATTGTAAAGGTTTAAAATCTACATTTGGTATCATAACAATTATTAGCTACAGGGATATGCCTTTGTTGCTAAAGGTTCAATTATGTTGGGTCTGTGATAAACTTGGTTTCAGTGGGACCTTTGATGTGGTGATTCTTTTGGTGAAAGAAAATGGTGAGTAGTTTTAAAATAGAGATTGAAAAATGTAATGGGAAAATTTTTGAGCTATGGAAGCTCAAGATGGAGGATCTTTTGATAGACTAATATCAATGGTTTATGTGGATTTGTCTACTACACATATAGGTATGTCAACAAAATATTAGAATAATTGGATAGGAAGGAAAAGATCACAATCTGGCTGAGTCTTCTAGATTCAATGTTACTAACTGTCTCGGGAGAACCTATAGCCAAGGAAATATGGGACAAGTTAGGGGATTTGTATCAATCTAAGTCCTTGGTAAATAATATTTTCCTTCGAAAGAAGTTGTACCTTTTGAGGATGAACGATGGAGACTTGGTGAAAAAGAATCTAAATGCCTTAAATATTGCGATAAGTTAGTTTTTATTTGTGGATATTAAAATTTCAACGAAGATAATTTCATTAGTTTACTATGTTCATTTCCAAATTCGTGGGATATTCTAGTTGTAGCTATTGCTAGTAATGAAACCACATTAAATTTTGATGATGTGGTTTCATCCTTGTTATCAAAATAAATGAGGAAAACCATGGATAGCCAAAGAACAGATGCCTTATCTGTAAGATAGTGTACCCTAGATAGAAATAAAATTAAGTCCTCGAGTGGGATATCTAAATATAGAGGTAGATATAAATCTCCAAGAAAATCCTTAAATAAATGTTGGAAATGTTGTAAAGCTGGGAATTTCAAGAAGGATTGCAGATCAAAAAGTGTTGAGAGAGGGAAGGGATCTGATGATGTTCCTTCCATGGAAGGGAAATCCTCCTTAGAAGAAGAGGGGATGTGTACTTGGCTTATTTTCATATGCCTCCCCACAGGGAGTGGTTTTGTATGGTTGATCGATTCAAGTGCTTATTTTCATATGACTCCCCACAGGGAGTGGTTTTGTTAATATGAAAAGTATAATGGAGGTGACATATTTTTAGGAGATGACCCAATAGTCAAATCACAGGAAACGCAAAGGTCAAGTTACAACTTAAGAATGGAAAGATTAGAACACTCCCTAGGTTTTTTCACATTCTATATCTAGATAAAAACTTGATATATGTAAGTAATATGAGTGATGCAGGTGTACATATTTTCAAAAAGGAAACCTGTAAAATGATTTCAAGAGAAATGGTGTAGATGAGGGAAGTTAAAAATTGAACTTTGTACAAGTTGTTGGGAAGCACAATCAGAAATGGGTGTAATGGTTGTGTTGTTCATGGGGGTGAATAAGACAAAACCCATACAATATTTGGATAAAATACAATGTTGTGGAATCAAAGAAAGGGACATATTGGAGAGAAGGGCCTTCGAGCACTACACGGTAAAAGTATGGTTGAAGGTATGTTTGATTGCACATTTGGTTTTGATTTCTTTGAACATTGCATATATGGTAAACAAAACCAGGTAAGATTCTCATTTGGTTCTACAAGAGAAAAGAGAATAATATATGTTTGGACATGTTTTTATTCCATCACTAAGTAAATATGTGTACTATGTTTCGTTAATTGATGATTTCTCAAAGAATCCATGGAATTATTTCCTCCGAAAGAAATATAAGGTCTTTGGAAAATTTCAAGAGTTTAAGTCTGTTATGAAGAATCAGATAGAGAATAAAATAAAGTTATTGAGGATCGATAATGGTGGAGAGTTTTGCGGGAATGAATTCGAGGAATTCTATAAGAAGTGTGGTATAACAAAGAAAAATACAACCCCATACATGTCACAATAGAATTGGGTTACAGAAAAAATGAATAGGACTCTGATGGAAAAATCAAGGAGAATGCTCAGTGGTGTGAAGTTAGGACACAAATTTTGGGCAAAGGTAGAGGGTACTACATGTTACCCGATAAATAGATCACCCTCATCAATGTTGGTGGAAAAAAATTTGCATGAGGCATGGACTAGTAAGAAACACTCTCTTGAACATCTCAGAGTGTTTGGTTATGATGCTTATGTACATGTTCCAAAGAAAAATAGGAGTAAGTTGAATAATAAAGATGAAAAGTGTATCTTTATTGGTTATTAAGATGGTATAAAAGGCTATAAAATTTGGAATCCATAAACTAAGAAGGTTTTCTACAATTGAGATGTTGTCTTTAGAGAGGTTGAAGACATTCCCAAACAGGAATTACCACCAAAAGAAAAAGAAATGGGGACAATAGAATTTGAATTGGAGGGTGAAGAATTTGACTAATCAGAACAACAAGAATCTGAATAAGAACAACCTCATACTCCAATATTGAGGAGATCGATTCAGGAAAGAATACAACCAAAAATGTATTATCCACTTGATTTTCATTCTAATTTTTCTTTATCTATGAATGATGATGGTCCCAAAAAATTTAGGGAGACAATAGATTCAAAGGATGGTAAACTCTAGAAGAAGGTCATGGTTGAGGAAATGACAACCTTGGATAAAAATAAGGCTTGGGTTCTAGTTGAGTTGTGAGATGGAAGAAATCTAGTTGGCAGCAGATGGGTTTTTAAGAAGAAGTTGAATGCAGAAGGTAAAGTGCAAAAGTATAAACCTTTCGTTGTAGTAAAAGGATATTCCTATGTAGAGGGAATTGATTTTGGTGACATTTTTTCTCCTATTGCTAAATTGACTTCTATCATATTTCTTTTGTCTATTGTTTCTACCTTTTATCTTGAAGTAGAATAGATGGACGTAAAGACAACATTCCTACATGTGGATCTTGAAGAATAAATCTACATGGAGCAACTACAAGGTTTTGCATTGAAGGGTAAGAAAGAGTTGGTTTCCAAGATGAAAAAGTCCCTTTGTGGGTTAAAACGATCTCCAAGGATGTGGTATCAAAAGTTTGATACTTATATCTTAGGACTCATTTTCATAAGGAGAAAAGTTGATAACTATGTGTATTTCAAATTAGTTGGAGATCATTTTATTTATGTGGTGTTGTATGTTGATGATATGTTGTTGATTGGAAACAACCAAGAAATCATCAATGAGGTAAAAACCCAATTTTCTTCTAAATTTGATTATGAAAGATCTTGGTGCTGCAAAATTTATTTTGGGCATGGAAATAAAAAGAGATATGGAAAATAAGAAAATCTTGTAGGATTAGAAGAAATATGTTAAGAAAATATTGCAAAGGTTTCTTATGCAGGAATGTAATCAATGAAGTTCCTTATTATTTTAGGTGTAAATTTATCTACATATTAGTTTCCTAAGACACATGAAAGTAAGATGACATGTCCCATATTCCCTATGCTAGTGTTGTTGGCAACATGGATGATTTTAAGGATGGAAATTTATTTTAAAATGTGGAAACCTTGGCAAATCTTACTAATCCTTCATATTCCAACTATAGATGTTTGCTGATATTTTTGTAAAAATATTCAAATTTCTAAGGATTTTATATAGTTTTTATAAATTTTTGGCGATTTTTAAGGTAAAATAATTTTATCCTATAGAATTTGTGTGAATCATTTTTAAAATAGCGAATCTCCTTTTTGGAAAAACCATGGAAAATTAGACCATGAGGGAAATTTAGCCCCTAAAATCATTCCTGGTTGGCAATTTGATGTATACAATGGTCTATATCAGACTTGACATTGCACATGCAGTGGGAGTTTTTAGCAGGTATATGTCAAAACTAGAGAAGGATCATTAGACAATTGTAAACAGGGTTTTCAAGTATTTGCATGGAACTACAAATTATGGAATTTTCTACCAAGGAAGATGATGCAGGAGCATCCCTCACGACAAGCAAAACCAACGTGGAAGCAGAAAACAGCTGGAAGACGTCCAGCGCAAGTTTTTGAATTTTCCCCTTGAAGTTGATGCGCTAAACATAAATGAGATCATTTAATTTAGGCGCCTTGGTAAAAATGTAATCAGACCTCGAGCCATACGCTCTCGTCTGAGATAGACAGAGGCATTTATAGTGGTAGATGCAGGTAGATAGGATTTTTCTAGATTAGACAGTTTTAGAAGAAAGAGGGAAACAAGATATAGACACCCTCATTGTGCATTGTAACAATAATTTTCAGAGTTCAGGAGGAGTTAGAAGACTCTAGAGCATAGGAGAATAGCAGAGAGTTGTAGAAAACACCCATGTACAAATCTTGAATTAATAGAAGAAGTTGATTCAGACTCATGGCTGTTGTGTTATTCTCTGTGTATGTGTGTTGAATGCTCTACTTATGAGGATTACTTCCTGTTATGCATTTGTTATCATGCTGTGTGTATGATTTCATGTGTCGAGATTGAAGTCTGAGAGGAAGAGAGAATGAGTTTCAATTGTTTCTCTACTTGAGCAAGGATTCCTGCAAGGAGTGTAGTTGAAGTCGTCCGCAAGGAGTGCGTTGACAGAAGGCTCGGGAGTTAAACTCTTGTTCTCAATTCACTTAGAAGTGAACGCAGATTCGCTAGAGCTGTGCAAGGAGTGCTCAGGCTAAGGGAGAAATCCTCAGTCGTGAAACTGAGCAAAAATATTAAAGGACTGCTGCTACGGGCATACGCAAAGTCAAGGAAGTTCGAATAGTTGAAGTGTTCGCAGGCTTGCCGCAAGGAGTGCGTGCAAAGAACCTCGTTGAGGTTGAAGTAATTTAGCAAAGCTTAGGAAGGATAGGCCTCTGAGTCGCTGAAGATCAGCATAGATAAGTGTGCCTTGAAGTCAAGAAGAAACGTCGCAGGTTGGTGAAAAGGCGAAGGAATATCATGGAGAGATACTCTTTTTCATTTCGTGGATTACCCAAGGAAGAACGGACGGTCGAAATCTTCTGAAGAGATTTCGCGAAGTTCCGAGGACCGTTAGATCTGGCAGAGGTGCAAGGAGGTTACGGGGAGAAGGTCCGAAGAGTTTGAAGCTCAGGAGGGGCAGGCCATCAATTCCGAGTCACCGGAGCCGTAGGATCTACACGTGGTATCGTGTATCGGGGACTCGTGAGTTGAAGCCCCAAAAGTTGTGAGTAAGAATAGCGATATCGCGAGACGCGATATCCCGACAAGATCAGAGTCGTTCATTGAGGAGGACGTGTGTAAGGAGATTCTCTCATCTCGCAGACTCGGACATTGGAGGACCGAAAGGGAAGTCCTTTAACTTCGCGAGTAGCGAAGTAGCGAGAGATTTGTAGCTGTCCATCTGAGGAGGACAGGTGGCGAGAGATCGAGAGATCTCGCAAACTCGGGAGTTCGCAGGGTGAAAGCTCAAGTATTGGGTATTCAGATTCGCGAGGCGCGAGGACGCGAAGCGATGAAATAGCGAGAGATTTGTAGCCGTCCATCTGAGGAGGACAGGTGGCAGAGATCGAGAGATCTCGCGAACTTGGGAGTTCGCAGGGTAAAAGCCCAAGTATTGGGTATTCATAGTTGCGAGTAGCGAGAGAAGGATAGTTGTTGGATCCGGATCACAGGAGGACTGTTGGATCCGCACGCAAGATCGTGTATCGGGACCTTTGGAGAAAAGACTCAGGGATTTGGCCATGGGGATCGCGAGGTTGCGAGAAAGAGATATCCCAACAACTGGAAGACGGAGCTATACCCGTATCGCCAGATCAGGTATCGCAAGATTTGAAAGGAAGAGTTGAAGGTTTTAAGTCCCGAACTTGCGAGATAGTGAGATTTAGTTGATCTCCTGGTGGTAAAGGGGAGACCTCGGGGAAAGATTGTTGTGGGTACAGATTTCCCGATAGGGAAATAGAAGAACATTCGAGTTCTTTGGGCCGAGAAGAAGAAGGTCCTGTAAGAGTGGACGTGCTCCGAGGAGCGCGCCCATGCGTCAGAAGACCAAGAGTAAACAAAGTGTTGGACATACATGGATTTTTAGATGCAGACTAGGTTGGATATCTGGATCATAGAATATCTACAAGTGGTTATGTGTTTAACCTATTTGAAAGAGAAGTCAGTTAGATGATGCTCCAAGGGGATCTTGGTGGCCACCCACCTTGTCCAACTAGCTCAAAACATGTTTTCGGAAACTTACTATTTTTTTGGTTCCTAAACTTTCGAGGCCATTTTGAGGGCCTAAACGATGATTTTTCACGATACGACACCTCAATTTGATTTAAATTCTTTTATTGATCCCCCTAAATGATTCTCCTCATCAATACCTTTCCAACGAGCTATCGTGAACTCTAAATGGAGACCGTATGCAAAAATTATGACCTCGGGAAGTTGATGTACTAACTTACCCCAACAAGGCCCACATGACTTTTGGAGCTTCATCTCCTAGGGTTAGGTTTTTGGATGTCTAACATTTTGGAATTCATGTTTATTGTAAAAATTAATTCAAAGCCTCATTTTACTCATCTTCTTGTGAATGATCATAGTTGTCACATCTCTTCTTAGAGATAAGTTGCCACCATTCTAGCAAGCTTGTTTTCAGTCTGCATTTTATAGTTTTCAACATATTTCTTATTTAATAGAAGCCAAGTTTTACTGTATCTCTATTATTTGTCACTATGTCTCTATGTTAATATTATAAATATGTGGTTTCATTTCATTCCTCTCATAAATACGGATCAATGGTATCATAACGGTCTGCTCCTTGTCATTTTTTTTAATGCATGTCCCCAATGCGGTCAGGGTATAGAGAGTTGGATCTATAGATTATTTCTATTGAGGAGAACTACTCTTGCATGCCCAAGAAACTATCCAAGTAAAGTGAAAATAAAGATGACGGGACATAAGATCCTTTCAAAATGTTGCTCGGGGAAGCCCTTGAGCAATTGAGGAATGAGATGATGGACAACTTTGCGCAAATACTTTGAAAATTGTCAAAAGGTGATGCATCCACCTCAAGCGGAGGCGCCACCCCCTTCAAGGTAAAAATCAATTTTGATATTCCTATATTTGAAGGTTAAATAGATGCCAATGTCGTAGATAAATGGTTAAACCTTATAGAAGGTTATTTTTTTTCCACAACTTTTCCGATAGAGAAAATATTACATTTGCGCTCCTCAAGGTCACTCCCCATGTCAAAGATTGGTGGGAGACTTTATGTGAGAAAAATGAAATAGAGTGATCCACATTATTTATAGTTGCACTCATGTGGGGTTCCTTCAAGGATGTTATTAAGGAATAATACTACCCTGTTGGAAGTTATGATGACTTGTATACAATATGGACCACACTGTGGAAGGAAAGAGACCAAACAACGTCAGAGTTCACTAATGACTTCCATACATTGTGCACCAATATGGGTATCGAATATTCTGAGAGACATTTGTTTCTCAAGTATTGTTGGGACTCAGAAATTTCGTATTTTCATCCACCTTTCCCTTCGTCATTCTTCACATTTCATCGCCCCATTAAACTTTCATGATATCATTTTCATAAATATATTTGGGTTTCATATTATTATTTTCCACTTTATTCATTTTAGTATTAAAAAGGAATTTATGATTAAATATTAGAAAATCGACATGTTTTCAAATATATCTAAAAAATGTGTGAGTTTTGTAATGTGTAGGAATATGTGAAGGATTAATTTGAAAAGACTTCTTGAATATCTCCTCCACCATTTCAAGGAGATAGTTATTCAAATCCTATTTCAAGGAGAAGATCATGGAGATTTGGTTGGCATATCTTATTCAGGATTTGTGAGAGACACGTGGAGGATTTGAAGGGATCATATTTTGTAATAATGGGGAAGTAGTTGAGAGAATAGTGGATCTGTAATTATGAGATGGTTATCTTATCTTCAAGTCTCTCATGCATAAAAGAGAGTGCTCTCTCTCCATTTCATAAGTAGGGAATGAATCTTTGAAAGTTGGATTAGTCTTAGATTTTTATGTAGAGTCTGGGTTTTGTAATTTTGGAGAAAGGGATTCTTAGTTTGATTCATGCTTTCATTATTGTTTCATGATTTGTCATTTGATTATTGTAATGTAAATTGAGATAGATTCATTGGTGTGAGCTCACATATATGTTTTTTGTCATTAAACTCTTCACATGTTGTATTTGTTTTCCTTCATGTAATTTTCCATTCTTAGATTAATTTGATTTCGACAATTTCATTTTGAAAGAGTGTGTCAACTTTAAGGAGAGTTATATTAGATTAATTCCACTTCGATCCTGCACATATAGTGCATGTGATTTGTAATCCTATGAACCTCTAATTGACAAATTAAATGGTTGGGAAAGTGCTACAATGCAATTAATACGACATTAGTTTGGCTCAACATTTTAGTGTCGTTCATTTGAATGGAACAACTATCGTTCCCTTTGTTATGATTTGTTTTCCCTTTGTAGGTAGTGCCATTCATTTGAATGGAACAACTACATGTCAAAGATAGCATAGGTTTCATCTCTTGAGGATGAGGTATTGAAAATGAAAGGTAAGAACCTATGTAGGCAGCACATAAAATTCTTGTGCAAACACTTACCTTCAGCTGATGCATAGAGGTTATATAGGTGCATAGAATTTATTGACATTCTTGAAAGAGAAGACGAATCCTCGGTTGATAAATTAATGTCAGACTAAGGTTGTTTTTAGGACATCTTTAGATCCCAACATTTTCGCGTCATTTTCGGGGAAGCACGATGGATTGAGGTATCGGTTTCTTTTTTTTCAATTCATGCAAGTGTGATCTACATGTGTTGGTAAGGGGTCATAACAACTACTTGAGTGGAGACTCCTCATGTTCTCCCTGCCAACTATGTAAGTGTGAATTTCAATTTCTGCAAAGAGTGTTTCAATTTCCGCAAGAGTGATTTCAATTTCTGCAAGTGTGTTTGATTTCTGCAACTATGAAGAGTAATGTTTTTCCTATTTCAACGAGAATGTTTTTATTTCAGTTTTTCATTTCGATTTGGGTGTTGTAAGAATCATTTTTCAATATGATTTAACTATGAGTTTAAGCTTGGAACAACTCACTCAGATCTTAGCAAAAGTCGAGATCCCCTCTTCTTGGGAAGAGGAGATCTTGACAACGGCCGAGAGCTTAATTAATCCTCCAGCAACAAATGATGAATCCACATACGAAGAATCCTACATATTTAATGAAGAACAATTATTCGAGCAGGAGGTCGAGGAGGAAAACAAGGAGCTACAACATGATCTGAAGGAGGTAAACGATGCCTACAAAATCCTTATCAAATGATGGTTTCAAGCAAATACCAGGTTAGTTCCATTTAGTTTTTCTTTTTATTTTGTTAATTTAGAGTTTCAACAACTAATTTCGCACGTTTATACATATTTTTGATTCTCATTTCTGAAATTAAAAGACAACATATTCTTATTTCTATTGCGTGCATGGCTACACTGGAAGTTTGACTACACATAACTAATCAATAATTTTTAATTAGCATAGAGTAGGTAGGGTAAACAAATAAAAAAAAACCATGCTTTTGTTTTTCAGTTTTTGTTTTTGTTTCGAATAAGTATGCTCTCTTCCTGTGCCTTGTTGCGATCTGGAAGATTAGAAAGTAGAGATCAAAGAAATGGCTATGAGTTTTTTTCATGAATGATTTGGAATTGTTGACGATTTGAACACAATGCTTAATTGATTTCGGTCTTCAATTTTCAAATTAATTTTCTCCATTTTCTAAAGAATTTTTATTCAATTTGATTTGTCTCAAATGCTAATAAAATTTCTAGTTTTATTTTAAAAAAAACTACAAAATACAAAATGAAGATATTAAATTGAAGATATCTCACAAACGGAGAACTCGGTTCTCGTTATTTTTGGACGGGAAGTGTATAATATTTTGATGAACAAACCCTGTAAATTTCATCCCAACCCAGTACATGGTTTTCGAGAAAATCAACATCATCACTTCCAACCATTTCTCGTATATCTCGAGATCCGTGCATCAGATGGCTCTGATTTTTGGCGTTCAGAAGTATTGGGACCATAGGAACCTGCCCACAAAATTCCAGCTGAATCCAATTTAGAGTTTGTGAGAAAATGGTCTCTGAAGTTTATTGTTACACACCTATAGCACCCTGCAACAAAAACAATAATAAAAATATTTTGAATGTAATTCATATCACAATAATATTTTATCGTACGATGGCTAAGAGATCTGATTTTGGGGGAGGAGGTTGTGGGATCCGCGCCACTGTTTCTTCCACCTTCTTCTTCCATAATCTGCCAAATTAAACTTTAAAAAAAAAATTCCCATTGCATCTCACAATAAACTTGTGTGGTCTAGTGGTAATGCATCAGAGTTGTTTCTAGAAAGTTGTGAGTTCAAATCTTGCACCCTCCATTTTCGGGATTAACCCATTTTTGGGAAAATCCATAACCCACGTCAATGTACATCTTCCACCATTTTCGGGATTAACCCATTTTTGGGCAAATCCATAACCCACGTCAATGCACATCTTCCACCTTAGCACCATCCGCTACAATTTAAATATAACAATAAATAATAAATTATAAATAAAGAAAACTTTAAAACAAAATATTTCCAGTTTACTTAATTTTTAAATTCTTCTAGTTTATTTAGGAATAATCACACTTATAAAAAAAAAAACTCAAAACAACAATAAAAATATAAAATTGCAAATGGACATTTCCTAAATCCTGAAAAAAAATATTAAAATAATGTTTTTACATTCACGCTAACTGGGTTTCTTAAGTCACTTCAACAACAATCGATGACAGAACTTGTGCGCAAAGGGAAACAAGTAAAACGTACTTTGTTTTTTAATTTGATTTGATCACATTTGTACTTATTCCTGCATTTCATATTTTTCAAATCTCTCACAGTTTTCATGCAGGATTAGTACTAAGATTTTACAAGTTTGAAGATGATCGTACTTTGTTTCTGAAGTGATTTTCAAGAATCACAAAACTTTTGAAAAAACAAAATATGCTTCGTTGACTGTTTGAAGGATTTGTTACTCATCATAAACATCATTACGTTTGTTGTTACACATAAACCTTTCATAAACCCATTTGTGTCATGAATGTTCACCCCCATTTTTCCTTCAAAAGCACATTATTCATCCATGTCTTGAATTCCACATTCCATCGCCTTATCAGTCACAACTTCACACATGCCCATTCTTTTCTGAGTCGCATACATTTTTTCCTTCTTTTTCCATTTCATTTTTTCCTTCTGAATAAAACCAGTCACCTCCTTTTCCATGATTACATTGCCTTGCCATAAACATTGTTTCTAGTGAGATCTTTCATATAGTCCTACAAATATTTTTATCAAAACTCACTTTTACTGATGTGGGATTCCTTAAGGCCCACCTTTCAACAAGTCTTTCCCCATCAACCTCAACACTTTATCTGGGATATAGACTAAAGTTCCTTTTGAGTACCTAGAGGCTTGCATGCCTTAATGGTAAGTTCTCTCTCTGACAATCATGGGAATACATCACTGTTCCTTTATTATAAGATCTTGCAAGTGGCTCGACATCGACAAATCCATTCACACTACGCAAGATGTACTTAGGTACCTTGGCACTCATTAACATCAATGGTGATTTTTCCTTGCATTGGTTAACGACATTCATCAATGGTCGATAATCCAATCACTTATTTTCATGCTCGACATCGACAAATTCATTC
>JASDQU010013886.1:182086-198416 GCA_032191745.1 Picea mariana | reverse complement strand
GTTGTGTAACAGTTTCATATCAATCAACAAATATTTTGTGTGGGGCACGCTCTACAAGGTTGCTCTCTAGAGTAAGACAAAATTCAGCAAGGTATGCCATTTTTTCTATAACTCATTTTTTAGAGGTTTCAAGTAGTGACACCTGGAGGAATTGCATAAAACACACTGAAAAACAGTGTGTATCAGTTTCAAATCTTTATACATTACAAGTACAAAGTTATGATTATTTCAAGTTAGGGTCGTTGACTAATCCAAAACTAGGCATGTGAGACTAAAGAAAAGTTTGATGAAAATGCTAGTCTCTTGTTGTTAAAGTTAAGGAAGGTTTGCAAGAATTTGATCATATACACCAAGTCTATTACAGAGTTACAAATCATATTTGGATGATGAAATTGATATGGGATTTTGGTTGAGGTACAAGTTGGGTACATGGTTGAGACAAGTAGTTGATGAGTTGGCACATACATGAGGTGTATAGTTGATGATGCTGGTACATATTGATGAGTCATAGTTGATGAGTAGTTGACACATGATTGGTACATAATTGGTACATGGTTGGATGCACTTGTTTATGGTACAGGTTGATTACAGGTTATTTCGTACAGGTTGGTGCATGGTTGATGCACTTGTTTATGGTACAAGTTGATTACAGGTTGAGGTACAGGTTGATGCATGGTTGATACATGGTTCAGATTTATTGGTATAGGTTTACAGTGGTATATCTCATAGTGACAGGTTGACAGTGGTTCCATCATTCTACTTCTACTTCAGGGTGGCAGGATGGGGCAAGGACAGGTGGTTGTAACCACCTTTCGGTTGTAGCCGAAGAACATAGGGGGTTGTAGCCTCCTTCTGGTTGTAGCCAGAGAATTGGGGAGTTTGAGTTTCCCTCAGGTTGTAGCCTGAAAATATAGGGGGTTGGAACCTCCTTCTAGTTGCAGCTGGAAAACAAAGGAAGTTGGTGCTTCCAATGAATGTAATTCTTCAAGACATATAATAAAAAGAATTCTTTGGTTTTCTCCCAATTTGGGTTTCCACGTAAAACATTGGTGTACTGTGTATGTGTGTAATTGTTCTTTTCTTATTGCTCATTATTGGATAAAAATACTACTTTGATATAACACTTGGATCAATTTGGATAAAAAGGATTATAATTTCACTATTATTGATTCACCCCCCCTCTTAGTATTCCAACAATATTTGTATGAAGTGTAAGCATGAAAAATCTAGGCCAGTACATACATGTAAAGCTTGATTAAACCTGGTTATTGGATACTCACGGGATATCTGCAACTTTCAAATTGCTTGCTTTTCTTCTGTTAGTGATGCCATTTTTCTCTAGTTAGGGTGGGTCTTAGTTGGATTACGTTCATGTGCCACAGCATGAAAGATCGAGTACGGAATAAAATAAGGGTCAAATTCAAGCCAGTGGTCGGTTGTCCCTTGGAGTTGGGAAAGGATGTCAAAGTCAAACATGTGTTAAGAGTATGATTTTGTTCCAAAAGTGTCAGGTCCTGTCATAAGGGAATTCATTAGGTGCCTCAGATCGAGGCAAGTTGTTTAAACAAAATTCATGTACGCAAGTGAAACAACCATCATCATCTCATCATGAAGGATGGAAGGATAAAAAATCACGATGTTTGTATCACATACGCCTTGCAACTCCTATCGGTTGTACCTTGCACGCCTCAGAATGTACTTGTCGCACGGATGTGCCACATAAAATCTTAAGTTCGCTTCAAAAAATCCAGTGGCCATGAATTCAGTGTTCCTTGGCATGTTTCTACCTACTGCCTGCTCTGTTATAAATTATGGATGTTTTGCATGCATTCTACTCACCAGCTGAGCTTATGCATTGTTGGTAGTTCATCTTGCGAGCCCAAATTGATCAAGTTTTCTGCCTCGGGCCCTCGCCAAGTGCCCTACGCATAAGACAGATACATGTTGCACCATGGGAACCCCTTAAAACATAAGAAAGGGAATGCGAAGCAACATAAGTGCCATACTTGAGCCCCAAAGTGACTGGGATTCATTCTTACTCATAGCAAGCATCCTTGAGGTTTCAAAGGGAGGTTCCTACCTGTGCATGGAAACGATGATATCACACCACGCAAAGGTCAAAGTGGAAGAAGTTGCGCTGGAAGGAAGGATGTTGGAATACATGCCTCCCCAACAGCATATACCCTAGAGAAGGGGTAGGCCAAGGAAGAACAAGGAAGTTGGGGAAACCCAAGTCCTAAGTGAGCTACACACAAGATCGATTGTCGAGGAATTACTTATGCGCGATATTCGGCTAGATCCTGTCGAAGGCATAAGTCGGGAAAGTGGGAGTAGAACAAGGAGGATAGATGCCACAGGAACCAATGTTCGAGAGCCAAATTAGTAGCTGAAACAGACACAACTCACCATTATCGAACTTTTCCAAGAAAACAGAGAATTAAGACGATAGTTGGCGGCAAAGACCCTTGAGGTGTCAGCATCACAAGGTTGCAAAGGTAATGTGACGTGGCTCGAGAGACATCTCTGGGAAGCACAGGATACAATCATGCAGCTGTATGAAGCACAAAGGACGTCAAAAGAACAACCACCCCTATGATGAGACCTACTGATGACTGAACCAAGAAAAAAAAGAGGTTATGACACGACTATACACAGTTGTTTTCTATTTTGGGAAAGATGTCATATGAAAGGCCATTGATCAAAGGAAGGCATGTTTCCTAGATTTTAGGGATAGTGGCCAGAGAGCAGGGAAGCCCAAGCGGTGCCTTCACCTATATATTTTATGTTTTCAATGTAAACCAGGTTGGTTGGTCAAATAGTGTAGAGAGATTCTATTGTATGTAATTTGAGCGCAATCGAAATATCAAGAAAAAGTCCTGAAACTTTGATGAAAGGATTCTAGTTGTAGCAGTTGGATGTATTGTTTCCTTTCTTTGCGTATGTATTTCCTGTATTCTTTGTCCATATATTTTCTTGTCTGATTCAGAACATATTTTTGAGCCTGGGGTTCGTTGCACAACGCCACTTGTTCTCACCATTTAGACAAACCATATTTTCTCCAAGTTAACTCTGAATTCACCCTCAGTGGTTTTTTGAGTTTCTTTGTGTGTTTTTCTACCTGCCACACAATGATACTACACTGAAGACTGTTACTCGCCTAGCCGGCAAAGTATCGGGGGTCGACGACTGAGGAAAAACCTATCACTAGTTTTCCTCTGAATTAGCTTCCTCAGAACTCTCGATGCCAAAACGTTTCAAAAGTCAACGATTGGAGAAAAACTCTTAGTGTGGTCTGAATATTCATCGCGATTTGGTCTGGTCCGATTTTGTTAAGCGCATCGAGTATCAGCTATCGGCGATATCATTTATTTCTTCGTTAACGTTTACTCTCTTATCCTTTTACCGATGACGAAGGGGATCGATTATCAGGGATATCATTGTGTGATTCTTGTCATGAAAGAAAACTGTATTTTTCTGATGCCAATGAATATCGGCACTCGGCGACTGTTATTTTTCGAGTGGTTTTCTTTCATCTTTTAATTCCTTCTGATGTCGAATTTGGGCGCATCGAGTGAAATGTTTTGGCTGTTGATTCTTTATTTAAAATTCAAGCCTTTTATATCATGGGTTTTCATATATTCAAGCAAACTTTGAAAGACTCAATGAGATTCAAGATGATAAGCAAAGGCAACATTTTTCACAATGAAGTTGAATTAGATAGTGAAAAAGATCAAGTGGTACACAAAAAGTAATATTTGACATAGCATTTTTAGGGTGTGTTGAGTGCTCAATAGAACCTCCTAATGAGCTTAAAATCTAAATACAATACTTCTTCTTCACATCCCATTACATTGTTTGAAACCATTTATATAGTGCGACCAACCACCTAAGAACATTCTAGAAGAGGAACCTTTTAGAAGTAGAATTCTAGTAAGTCCTCTTACATTTATTATGATTATACTAATATAGATAACTATCATAGTGTGTCGTATTTAATAATATAATAGACCTATTCCACCTTACATTGAATGGCCTCCACTATTATCACTATGGGCCCTCTGGGCCCCCCACTACCTCTCTAGATACACTACACATACCAGGGTAATTTCAAACATTGGTGTCATGGAGGTCTCTCCCTTCGAAAGAAACAAGTAGCCACAACATATACAAAGGGAAAGATCCATAGCTAGCATAGAAGGTGGTGTAATGCATCGCCCCCATAAGATCCCCTCTTCAGGCCAAAAGGATCGGGAGATTAGTGCTGGAGGAAAAGAAAACAATTAGGTATGTTCAAGTGATGGAGATGGTGGGCACACCCCTAATACCAACTAGAGGAAGAACACATGGTTACCCCTATCCCCAAAATAAAAAGGATCCTAGAGGAAGGTGTTACTCCAAACCCCGATGGTTTAGAATTGAACATGGCTAACATGGAAATTGATGACGTCATCAACATGCCTGTATGGGTTGCAATACAACTAGTAGAGAGCAAGTTGATAGTAGAGGAGTTGGCCCATGAGGGTCCAACTATATTTTAGGAAGAATATCTCACTCTTCATCATGCTAAGTATGAAAAACATTCCAAGAAGCTTCATATCAAAAGAGTTAATATGAAGGATAAAAAGGTGATGGGAAAATGGAGCTACAAAATTGGAGTTGAGGGCTTGAAACCTTTTAAGGAATAATTCATACTTGTGAATTATGAATAATGTCTAAAATATATAATTGCACAAGTGTAATGAAGTAGACCAAGATTAATGTCTACATATGAGTGAAAGATGAGGAAAAGGAGATAAATTAGGTATGAGGATCTCATGGATTGAGTTGAGAGACTTAGGGAGATATTATTGAAGAAAGCTATACATATGGTTTGAACTAATCATCTAATTATGACATAGTTGTTATGGTCACCTATCATTAGATAAAGGAACCAATTGTACACTACAAAGATACACGGTAATCTCAAAGGTTTCTCAACATAAACCCATGTTGTCCCTTGCTTATTTATGTGTTTAGTGTTAATGTTGATGCTCTTTAAAACCAACATTTGATATTAGAGTGAGCATGAGAGCCGTTGTTGTTTTCAAAGAGTAAGCCATTATATGAAAGTGTGAAATGGTTGTCTTGGAAGGATTTCCTAAAAAGAATTTCAACCACCGAATGTGTTTGTTGTGAGTGATTTCTAGAGAGAGAGACGCCACTATTTTTTTTGGATTTGGTTATTGTAATTCCATTACGCCTGTTGGCTTTCACTCTTGGTTGTTTTTTGGCGGCTCTATCACTTGCACAACGCCTTGCTAGTGGTTATCTAATCAACAGATACCATATCAGATCATTACTCAAACATGGAAAAATGATACCTTTGAGAATGAGATAGTGGATGTATGTTTTACAAGCTGTATTTTATATTCAACATTTTGATAGATTTCCTTCCACATGGCGAAGAAGGGAGACTTGGTTATATCATCACTCAAAAATATTTACAAGTACTTGTTGTCAAACAACTAAGTTGAGATCGCCTCATTGCCTACTATGTACACATACTCTTGTGATGATTTATGGATGTCTAAATTCGAGGTGCGAAGAGGACATTGCGAGAGAAGATGACTTGGAAAGCAAGGGCACAATCGTTTGAATGAATTTTATGTGCTAAAATGCAATCATAAGAAATTATGTTGCAGTGAATTATGTATGAGCAAAAAATGGCATTGTCATCACTCACCAATAGAAAAGGTGGCTCAATGGAATTTAAAAAAAGAAAAAATAATAATAAAATAAAAAAATAAATAAAAAAATAAAAAAAAAAAAATATATATATATATATATATATATATAATTTTGTTTTCACAAATGAAAATTGCCAAGTGTCAAAGATAAATGTCTCATGGAAACATGATGCACACGTGAGAAAGAAAATATATACCTAACAAAGGTTGAAAAGATTGCCTCTAATGGGAGAAATGAGGTAAAGTGGCATTATAGTATTTTTTTTATATTTTAGGTCAAGACAAGTGTGGGTGGAAATATCTTGGATGTCTATGTANGGAATTTAAAAAAAGAAAAAAAAATAATAAAATAAAAAAAATATATATATATATATAATTTTGTTTTCACAAATGAAAATTGCCAAGTGTCAAAGATAAATGTCTCATGGAAACATGATGCACACGTGAGAAAGAAAATATATACCTGACAAAGGTTGAAAAGATTGCCTCTAATGGGAGAAATGAGGTAAAGTGGCATTATAGTATTTTTTTTATATTTTAGGTCAAGACAAGTGTGGGTGGAAATATCTTGGATGTCTATGTAATAAAGTTCTTTTTAGGTCTTAGTCATCGTTGGGTATCTTGGCTTAAAAGAATGGAGTCATTAAATTATGAATTCCAAAGGAAAATTGAAGTTATGAAGCATGTACAAAGATTATGTATGAAATGTTTATAGTGTAGATTGGGTGTATGTTCAGTGGTACCCAACACTCTAGGTTTTGTTGGATGACTGAGAGGGGGGCGGGTGAATTAGTAATGAGAAATTATACCAATTATTAATCCTTTAAACCACAAAGTATATTATTTTACTTATTCAACCATGTTCATTTGTTCATCATCAATATATTACTATATCATAAGCATTAACATTCATTAGTGCATAATAAAAAATAATAAACACATCCACACAATGCACAGTAAACCAATATTTACGTGGAAACCCAATGTGGGAGAAAACCACAGAATGATTTTCTTATATGTCAAGAATTACATTCAAGGAAGCACCAAATTCCAATTCTCCAGCTAAAATTGGAAGGAGGCTCCAACCCACTAGTTTCTCAAGCTACAACCTGAGGGAATCTCCAACTCCCCAATTCTCTGGCTACAACTAGAAGAAGGATACAACCCCCTATGTTCTCCGACTGCAACTGGAAGGTGGATACAACCACCTAGTTTCTCATGCTACAACTTGAGGGAAGATCCAACTCCCCAATTATCTGGCTACAACCAAAAGGAAGCTACAAACCCCTGTGTTCTTTGGCTACAACCAGAAGGTGGATACAGCCACCTATCCTTGCCCCATCCAACTGCCCTGAAATACAAGTAGAATGATGGAACCGTTGTCACACTACCAGTGTGAGATATACTTTTGTAAACCTGTACCAATCAACCTACACCAAACAACATGTAACAACCTATACCAAACAACCTATAATCAACCTGTACCATAAACAAGTGCATCAACCATGCACCAATCTGTACCTCAACCTGTACCATAAACAAGTGCATCAACCATGCACCAATCTGTACCTCAACCTGTACCATAAACAAGTGCATCAACCATGCACCAAACGTGTACAAATAACCTACCACAACAACCTATCCAAATAACTTATCATAATAACTTGTCTCATCAATCTTATCAACCATATCAGATCTACTCGCCAAGATCAATCACCAAGACAACTCTCAACAATGTGCATCACAACAATTCATAATCATCACCAAGATCAATATGTACTTCTAATAATACACTAAGACAAGTATGCTACATCATCCATAAACCATGTGTCAACAATACTACTAAAAAGTGCCTCCAACCATGTACCAAGTATGTACCAATCATGCATCAACTATGACTCATCAAGATGTACCAACATCATCAACTATACACCTCATGTATGTGGCAACTCATCAACTACTTGTCTCAACCATGTACCTAACATGTACCTCAGTCGTATACAAAATACATATACAAATATAACCATAAAAAGTTCTCTAACAATACATCACACTATCCATAACCAAATACCATAAACCATTATATCAAACCATCTGCCACAACCTCATTGTTATACAACCTCTATTTGTAAGATACCTCAACCAAAATCCCTCATTAATTTCATCATCCAAATCTAATTTGTAACTCTATAACATACCTGGTGTATATGATCACATATCTGCAAACCTTCCTGAACATTAACAACAAGAGACTACCATTTTCATCAAACTTTACTTTAGTCTCACATAACTAATTTTGGATTGGTCAACAACCCTAACTTGCAATAATCATAACTGTATACTTGTAATGAATAAAGATCTGAAAATAATATACAATGTTCTTCAGTGTATTTTATGCAATTCCTCCAGGTTTCACTACTTGGAAACTCTCAGAAAATGAGTTATAGAAAAAATGGAATACCTTGTTGAATTTTGTCTTATTGTGGAGAGAGAACTTGTGGAGAATGCCCCACATGAAATATTTGTTGTATGGATCTGAAAATAGTACACAGAATACTAAAGACTATAATCTAACCAATACATTTGGTCTTACTAAATTTGGATCTGTTATGAATAAGTTATGACGTTTTTACCCAAAACACGTGTTTTAGACTAGTTTCAGGACTAGCCACAAACCCTATTTTCCACGGAGTGTAACTCCCAAAATACAACGACCTACAAGATGAAATTTTTATCGCAATTACTTGGATATGTTTTCTCAACGACCTCCAAATTTAATTGTCTGAATCATTGTAGAAAAAAAGTTATTGCGAAAATGGTGAGATGACTTGTAAATAACATACCTTAGAAAGAATCATCAAAAGACTTTATCATCCCTTGAATTTTCGCCTTGTTTACTTCACCTTCCCTCTGAAATTCACCTTAGATATCATTTTGTTACCTCATTCACTTGTAGATATTCAATATTCTCAATAGATTACTAATGGGAGACTCTTTCTCTCTTATTTATACTCTCCAAGTAGCTTCCTCTAGAAGTATCCACTTAACCACTTTGTTCGCTTAGCCACTTTGTCCACTTAGCCACTTTGTCCACTTAACCAACTTTGTTTACTTGGCCACTTTGTCCACTTAACCACTTCTTGTTGCAACCACCTTATTATTTAAATAATTTGTCTTTCCAACCACTTTGACTACTTTATTATTTAAATAATTTCTCTTTACTCAAAACTTCTTGTTGCAACTAACTTTTATATAATTATTCAATTAATAGCTTATTTTCCCTAAACTAACTTCTTGTTGCAACCACTTTATTATTTAATTTATTTCTTGGTCAACCACTTTGACTATTCAATCTTCTCATCACAACTACTTTACCATAATTACCAAAATCACAACTTCTTGTTGCAACTAATTTATTTTTAATTATTTTCTTAATGCAACAACTATACCCATGATTAACTCCTAGTTTCACCCACTTTGACTGTTCAACTTCTTCTAGGAGTTTCTAGTGTATTTTGACTTCTTTGACCTTCTAGGGGCTTCTAGATAACTCATGAGGGTTCTCTAACTTCACAAGGGCATAACTCTCTAACTATGAGGAGTTATGTGACGTTCCACATATCACCATAAATGTCATGGCATGTACTATCCATCTAGAATAGTCTTACCTGTAAATTCATTGATCTTCATGCACTTATACCTCAAACAAACTCGAGTCTCTTACCCATGCCTTTGTGCTACCAGAATTCGCTACCAGACTTCTCCAAGGATTGACATCAATCTAAAATATCACTCTCCAATGGTTGAAATCAATGACAACCAACAATCCATACCAACTATCCATCAACCTAAGCCAATTGTTTGACAATATCCCCCTTTGGCATTGATGGAAACACCAACATTGACGACAATACTTAGTCATGATAACATTCATGCTTATACTCCTCATCAATGTTTCTATCTCTCCCCCTTTGACATCAATGGAAAAGGGTATCTCCCTTTGGGGTTGCTCCCCCTGACTGAACTCTCCTTGGGGTTTCTCCCCCTGTCTACATGCCTTTGATATTTCTGTGTGTTTATAATCCTATGATTACTCTCTCTCCCTTCATATGAATAATATCTCCCCCTTTGACAAAGGGTATCACTCTGATGCAACACTAAAGTCATATCGCTCATTCTTCCCTTGTGACAATATCTCCCCCTGGAAACATGCCTATGTACCCTCTCTCCAATCATCTAACTCTCTATCCTGCATCTTATGAATCTCTTCCCATGGAATCATACCTCTATTCTTACCTCTTTGTCTGACAACTTATCTGAATGATATTTCTACGTATCTTTTTGGTTATGTTTCTCTCTCTTGACTTCTCTCCAAGATGTTGTGTAGAAAAAGTATAAGTCTTCCTTTACCTGCTACCTTTTGGATTTATTGTCCATTGGTGCTTCCTTGTGTAATCAACTGACATATATGAAAATAATTCAAGAATAAGCATTCAAATATTCATGTGTAATTATCATCCATTATGGTAATGTTCCTTTTTATCTAAACCACTATCTGAACCAATATATGAATCCATGCTCTCATCCACTGTCATATATCTTTCCAAACCTGCTAAGTGTTCTTACGAATCCATCTATGTCCATACTGTCCAAGACTCTGCTACACAACTATCCATAATTTGGACTCATATGTCACTGTACTATCATGAAGTATTCACTACTACAACTAATTAATCTATCATATTGTACTTCTTCTAACTGACTTCTCTGAATCTATCTACTCAAATTATGCAAGTTGCTCGAAGGATGGTTCTCTGGTCTATCTCATCTACCGCATAGACTCCCCCTGTCTATTATTCATATTACCTAGGAGTATCTAAGCCATATGGCTCAAAACAATTCCTGCTCTGATGCAGATTCATCATCATCTTCATCGGTAGATTCATCATCTCTCTAAGCTCTAACTTCTTTCTTTCTGTCTGTGGATTCATCTTTCACTACAATACCTGAAAGTACAATCTCTTGAACATGTTCCTTATTTACCTGTCCTTCTTTTATTTCATTTCTTTTCCAAACCTTTATGTATCTGACATCTTTCTTTTTCTCTATAGATTTTTCTTCATCTCGTTTTATTGTCAATCTTGCGATTTCTGGGACCTGGTATTTGTTCACCTATTCTTCATGTTTTCTTATCCATACTTTCTTATATATGGTATCCATGTTCTCTTTCATTGAAGTAACGATCATGCTTCTACAATCACGAGATATGTGTCCATAGTTATGAAATTTTTAACATTCAATGCTATGTGGGGCCACATAGGAATTTCTTTTATAATCCCTGCAATCTGCAACCTTATGTCCAAAGTTAGTACAATAAAAACAATGGCCATAAAATAAATTTACATACCTCGGAGTGAATGATCTTCTTTGTGTTGTAGTCCTTCTAAATTTCTTCCTTGATTGATCATGATCATGATTGAAGCTTCTTTCTAGCTTGAACATGGATTATCTTCTTGAAGATGTATCTTTATTAGTTTTCTTAGATTCTGGATGACCATGATTTCTTCCTTTGAGTACTTCTGCATAACACTTGCTCTTTTCTTCATTCTTCTTTTCTAGCAACCTAGAGTGCTTCTCTTCATTCTCTATTGTTGATGTGGATGTTTATGTCTCTTCAACGTTCTTGTTGAGCTTGGTGATTTTACTTCTCAATGTGGCACCTTCTTCTTCAAGCTTCTCAACCTCTTCTTCTTTCTTTAATATCTGAGACTTCATGACTTCTTCTATTCTCTTCGCTTCTTCAAGCTGAATTTTTAATGTGATTATTTCTTCTTCAAGTACTTTCTCTTATTGACTAAACTTTGACTCAAGTTGGTTTAGATCGTTAGTTCTTTCCTTAAGATGACCCATCAATATTTTCTCTCTCATTTATGCTTCTTCCTTCTATGCTACTATGTTGGCTTCCAAATACTATTTTTGATGTTTAATATTTTCTTTGATCTTTCTGGCTTCTTCGAGCTGAGTTCTTAAGTTCTTGATGACCTGTGGGATTCTTAAAAAATGTGAACACTTTCCTATTGTTTCATCAATTCTTTCTTAAGTGACTTGTTTTCTTCTCTTTCTTTTCTTAGTTCATCTAAAGAACTGATCAATTCTTCTTCATAATTGTCTTCCTTTTCAATTAGTTTTTCTGTCTCATTTCCTTCATGGAATTCCATTTCAAGATGTCTGGGTTTTTCACAATTAAAGAAAAACAACATACTTATGTTGATTATGTACTCTTCATCTTCTGAATCTGTTTGACATGGTGTCCATATTTCTTCTTGATCTGTACCTGCATCTTCTATGGCATTTTCTGAATCTGTGTTGGGTAAAGAATATATATCATGTAATTTATCCCAAAGTTCTTTGGTTGATGAACATTCACCAACCTTTTCTCTTACCGGATTAGATAATCCTTCCTAGATGAAATCCATTGCTATTTTGTTATTCTTCTTCAATTCCTTCTTGGCTGCAGTCTTTTCCCTTTTTGAGCTATCATGTCCTGTAACAACTAATGGCCAAATATAATACCCTTGTGCTTGTAAAAATACTTTCGTTCTTCTACTCCATATCTCATACTTTAAACCATTATAACCATTAAACAATGGTACTCCATTCTTAGAATAATCCATGATCTCCTTCCAGTGGTTAAACTATTTCCTGAAGGAACTTCATTTGATACCAATTGTTGGATTACTGAGAGGGTGGGGGTGAATCACTAATGAGAAATTATACCAATTATTAATCCTTTAAACCACAAAGTATATTCTTTTACTTATTCAACCATGTTCATTTGTTCATCATCAATATCTTACTGTATCATAAGCATTAACATTTATCGTTTCATAATAAACAATAATAAACACATCCACACAATGCACATTACACCAATATTTACATGGAAACCTAATGTGGGAGAAAACCACATAATGCTTTTCTTATATGTCAAGAATTACATTTAAGGAAGAACCAAATTCCATTTCTCCAGCTACAACTAGAAGGAGGCTCCAACCCCATAGTTTCTCAGACTACAACCTGAGGGAAGCTCCAACTCCCCAATTATCTACCTACAACTAGAAGGAGTCTACAACCCCCTATGTTCTTTGGCTACAACCACCCAATTTCTCAGGATACAACCCGGGGAAAGCTCCAACTCCCCAATTCTCTAGCTCCAACTAGAAGGAGGTTACAACCCCTTATGATCTCTGGCTACAACTACATATTATTTCCCCGTCCAACCGCCCTGAAATATAAGTAGAATGATGGAACCACTGTCACACTATCACTGTGAGATATATTGTTGTAAACATGTGACAATCAACCTACACCAAACAACCTGTAATCAACCTCTACCATAAACAAGTGCATCAACCATGCACCAACCTGTACCTCAACCTGTACCATAAACAAGTGCATCAACCATGCACCAAACCTATACAAATAACTTGTCACAACGAATTGTCCAAACAACCTATCACAATAACATGTCTTATCAATCTTATCAACCAAATCAGATCTAGTCACCAAGATCAATCACTAAGACAACTCTAAACAATGTGCATCACAACAACTCGTAATCATCACCAAGATCAATATGTGCTTCTAATAATATACCAAGACAAGTATGATACATCATCCATAAACCATGTGTCAACAATACTACTAACAAGTGCCTCCAACCATGTACCAAGTATGTACCAATCATCCATCAACTATGACTCATCAAGATGTACCAATATCATCAACTATACACTTCATGTATGTGCCAACTCATCAACTACTTGTCTCAACCATGTACCTAACATGTACCTCAACCATATACATATATAACCATCAAAAGTTCTCTAGAAATACATCACACTATCCATAACCAAATACCATAAACCATTACATCAAACCATGTGGCACAACCTCACTGTTATACAACCTCTATCTATAACATACCTCAACAAAAATCCCTCATCAATTTCATCATCCAAATCTGATTTGTAACTCTGTAACATACATGGTGTATATGATCACATACCTGCAAACCTTCATGAACTTTAACAAAAAGAGACTAGCATTTTCATCAAACTTTACTTTAGTCTCACATGACTAATTTCAAATTAGTCAACAACCCTAACTTGCAATAATCATAACTATATATTTGTAATGAATAAAGATCTGAAAATAGTACACAGTGTTCTTCAGTTTCTTTTATGCAATTCCTCCATGTTTCACTACTTGGAACCTCTCATAAAAGGAGTTATAACAAAAATGACATACCTTGTTGAATTCTATCTTATTCTAGAGAGAGAAATTGTAGAGTGTGCCCTGCACAGAATGTTTGTTGTATGGATATGAACATGGTACACATAATACTACAGATTGTACTCTAACCAATACATTTGTTCTTACTAAATTTGGGTATGTTATGAAGAAGTTATGACGTTTTTACCTGAAACACTTGTTTTAGACTAGTTTCAGGACTAGCCACAAACCCTATTTTCCACGGTGTAACTCCCAAAATACAACAACCCATAAGATGAAAGTTTTATCACAATTACTTGGATATGTTTTCTCAACGGACTCCATATTTCGTTGCCTGAATCATTGTAGAAAAAAAAATTATTACGAAAATGGCAAGATGACCTGTAAATAACATACCTTACAAAGCATCATCAAAAGACTTTATCATCCCTTGAATTTCAGCCTTGTTTACTTCACCTTCTCTCTGAAATTTTCCTTAGATATCCTTTGGTTACCTCAGTCACTTGTAGATATTGAATATTCTCAATAGATTACTAATGGGAGACCCTTTCTCTCTTACTTATACCCTCCAAGTTGTTGAAATGTAACAAGGGATGTCCTCATTCATGTTTTTGTGTTTTTTCATGGGGGGGACATAAAAGTCATATTTCCTAGATATGTTTTATTTGTAAAGTGACTTTTTAAATAAAGTGCTTTTATAAACTGAATGTACTTTATAACTTAAAGTGATTTTAAGTTGTGGGAGCCAAAAGTATTTAATGAGCATTTATTACTTATTTTGTAATTAATGAGGAGCATTAAATATGAGCCCTCATATTAGACTTATGATAGCCATTAGATTGAGTTGGTTATGTAAGTTAGGGTTTCATGGGAAAAGAGAAGAGTACATATACATGCTTAGGAATGTGAGAAGAACACACAGAAAAGACAAAGGAGAGAGACCAGATTTCTAAAAGATATTTCTTGAGCACAGTTTTCAAAGTTAATTAGAGTGCACGGTTCCCAAGCTAGTGCAATCATAGAAATCCATACAGTAGAAGGAAGAACAGTCTGTACAGTGAGAAGATAGTCTGTACAGCAAGAGGGAGGCACAATTTCCAAGGAAGAAGTCTGTACAATCCATACTGTACTTGCTTGCACGCTTCCCAAGGAAAATTTTGTGCATTTATTGCTATTGTTTTTTATCTGTACAGTGACACGATTTCTCAGAAATCGAGTTGTTGTTTGGTTGGCACGTGTGGGAAGTTGAAGCTTGTTGGAATGAATTTCTAAAAATAAATCAAATTGTTGATATAAGTTCATTTGCATTTCTAATATACAATTGGAATTATTAAATTTTTGGGTTGTAAGAAATTTCAGATCTGCTCTTGAATAATAGAAATAATCTCTCTAGGGTTTTCCCCACAGTGGGGTTTTTGCCCTGGTCATTGGACCAAAAATCACTTGTCTATTTATTGTCTTATCAGAGTATAGGTCAGTGATTTACTTGACTTAAGTATTTTAGCTTTCAGTTGCTTTCAATTTTAAAGGCATTTATTAAAAGACTAAAATCTCAGGTTAGTCAAGTGTTTGACGAAATGTGTGAATGAAATATTTATGATTTTGTCATTAAAAATCTTCATGGTATCAGAGAAAGTACTCTGTAAGAAGTGCATTGTGTAGAATTTGATTTCAGAGTTGGGCAAAAGGAGAATAGTTGTTTGAATATGGATTCCACTAGACTCGAAGACCGGTTAGATGGCATTTCTAACTATTTGCAATGGAAGGTTAGAATGACAACTATTTTTAAAGAAAATAAACGGTGGGCTCTTGTCACTACTGTGATAGTTCCTCCTTTCAACGATCCTATTTCCTTGGATATACATGAAGTCAAAGAGGCCAAATCCCAGAGACTCATTTTGGATGTAGTAAGGGATCCACTCATCCCACACCTGGCTAAAAAGCAGATAGCCAAAGAAATGTGGGAGGCATTCAAAAACCTATGCGAGGATAAAAATGAAAACCATAAGATGGCACTCAAAGATAAATTGCATTCAATCAAGATGACCATGGGCGAGAGTGTGGTTCCATATCTTACCCCGTTGGCACAAGTTAAGGATGAACTAGCAACTGTGGGGGAAGTCATCTCAGATTCAGAGCTTATGAGGATAGCCTTGAGAGGTTTTACAAAGGATTGGGAAGTCTTTTTGAAATGCATTGTGGGACATGAAAAACTTCCATATTGGAGCAGAATTTGGGATGATTTCACTCATAAGGAGATCTGGGTGAATGGAGAGAAGGGAAGAGAGGGAGCTACTGAAGAGAACTTT
>JASDQU010013886.1:167310-177646 GCA_032191745.1 Picea mariana | reverse complement strand
TACAATTGGAATTATTAAATTTTTGGGTTGTAAGAAATTTCAGATCTGCTCTTGAATAATAGAAATAATCTCTCTAGGGTTTTCCCCACAGTGGGGTTTTTGCCCTGGTCATTGGACCAAAAATCACTTGTCTATTTATTGTCTTATCAGAGTATAGGTCAGTGATTTACTTGACTTAAGTATTTTAGCTTTCAGTTGCTTTCAATTTTAAAGGCATTTATTAAAAGACTAAAATCTCAGGTTAGTCAAGTGTTTGACGAAATGTGTGAATGAAATATTTATGATTTTGTCATTAAAAATCTTCATGGTATCAGAGAAAGTACTCTGTAAGAAGTGCATTGTGTAGAATTTGATTTCAGAGTTGGGCAAAAGGAGAATAGTTGTTTGAATATGGATTCCACTAGACTCGAAGACCGGTTAGATGGCATTTCTAACTATTTGCAATGGAAGGTTAGAATGACAACTATTTTTAAAGAAAATAAACGGTGGGCTCTTGTCACTACTGTGATAGTTCCTCCTTTCAACGATCCTATTTCCTTGGATATACATGAAGTCAAAGAGGCCAAATCCCAGAGACTCATTTTGGATGTAGTAAGGGATCCACTCATCCCACACCTGGCTAAAAAGCAGATAGCCAAAGAAATGTGGGAGGCATTCAAAAACCTATGCGAGGATAAAAATGAAAACCATAAGATGGCACTCAAAGATAAATTGCATTCAATCAAGATGACCATGGGCGAGAGTGTGGTTCCATATCTTACCCCGTTGGCACAAGTTAAGGATGAACTAGCAACTGTGGGGGAAGTCATCTCAGATTCAGAGCTTATGAGGATAGCCTTGAGAGGTTTTACAAAGGATTGGGAAGTCTTTTTGAAATGCATTGTGGGACATGAAAAACTTCCATATTGGAGCAGAATTTGGGATGATTTCACTCATAAGGAGATCTGGGTGAATGGAGAGAAGGGAAGAGAGGGAGCTACTGAAGAGAACTTTTCTCTTCTGTCAAAGGGCAAGGGAAAAAGAAAGAATGGTTCCAGGATTGACATCAACAAAGTTCGTTGCTTTACATGCAATGAATATGGCCACTATGCAGCACAGTGTCCCAACATGAAGGGGACAAAGGAGAAGGAGAAGGAGAAACAGGTAGCAGACTCTGTAGAGGTAAATGACTTTAGTGAGAAGTTTGAGAAAGATTTTTCTCTTGTTTACATTGTTTCTAGTGGAAACAACAATAGCTTTGAGTTTGACAGGACTTGGATGGTGGACAGTGTCATATGACAGGAATGTTGGACTCATTTCTATTCATATCTGAGATTGGTCCTAGTCATGACATGAATGGGACTCACCATATCAGAGGATTCAACAATGTAAGGTTTCTGTTGGACTTCGGAAAGACCCTGGAAGTTGAAGGGGTGTTGTTTGTACCAGGGATGAGAGATAATCTCCTCTCAGTCTCGGCTATGGAGGATGTTGGATATGTAATCACTTTCGAACGTGGTTATGTTCATATTCATGCAATAGATGAGGTTCCCATTAGGACAGTTCTGACTGGAGAATGGAGAGGCAAAGTATACACAGTGCTTGGCCAGCATGTGATATGTCAGTCAGATTAGATATTTGACTCAGAGGGAGAGCAAGAAGCTCAAAGGACTAAAGGTTCACCTGAATGTCAGTCCTCGGTTCAAGGATCTAGTACTAGTAGAAAGATAAACTGGTATGAGTTAAGCCAGTCATAAATTGCTCAGAGACGAGATAGGATTTCTCCAAACATCAATAGAAGACACAGTTCCACCAGACTAGTTCAGATGCAGCATTCATATTCAGAGGGAGCAACCACTACAAATAGCTTAGAGTCCGAGAATGGTCCTGGAAGTGGAAATGTCAGGAGGACCTCCCTCGTTAAGAGGGAGTGTTGAAATGTAACAAGGGATGTCCTCATTCATGTTTTTTTGTTTTGTCATGGGGGGGACATAAAAGTCATATTTCCTAGATATGTTTTATTTGTAAAGTAACTTTTTAAATAAAATGAATGTACTTTATAACTTAAAGTGAGTTTAAGTTGTGGGACCCAAAAGTATTTAATGAGAATTTATTACTTATTTTGTAATTAATGAGGAGCATTAAATATATGCCCTCAGATTAGACTTATGATAGCCATTAGATTGAGTTGGTTATGTAAGTTAGGGTTTCTTGGGAAAAGAGAAGAGTACATATACATGCTTAGGAATGTGAGAAGAACACACAGAAAAGACAAAGGAGAGAGATCCGATTTCTAAGAGAGATTTCTTGAGCACAGTTTTCAAAGTTAATTAGAGTGCACAGTTCCCAAGGAAGTGCAATCATAACAGTCTGTACAGTAGAAGGAAGAATAGTCCGTACAGTGAGAAGAGAGTCCATATAGCAAGAGGGAGGCATGATTTCCAAGGAAGAAGTATTTACAGTTCGTACTGTACTTGCTAGCATGCTTCTCGAGGAAGATTTTGTGCATTTATTGCTACTATTTTTTATCTGTACAGTGACACGATTTCTCAGAAATAGGGTTGTTGTTTGGTTGGCACATGTGGGAAGTTGAATCTTGTTGGCACGAATTTCTAGAAAGAAATCAGATTGTTGAGATACGTTCATTTGCATTTCTGATTTACAGTTGGAATTATTAAATTTATGGGTTGTAAGAAATTTCAGATCTGCTCTTGAATAATAGAAATAATCTCTTCAGGGTGACACAGGGGTGCGCCACCCAGGGCACATCTACTCCCACAGGACCTTCTTCTTCTCGGCCTGAAGAACTCAAAGGTTCTTCAATTTCCCTATCGGGAAATCTGCACCCACAGTAATCTTCCTCCGAGGTCAGCTAAATCTCACTATCTCGCGAGTTCGTGACTCAAAATCTCCAAACTTTCCTTTCAAGTCTTGCGATACCCGATCCGGCGATGTGGGTATAGCTCCTTCCACATGCAACCGTGGGCTAGGCTTAATGTTAGCACCTCTCACGACTTTGCAACCTCGCAACCTAGCGACCTCGCCGGTTGGACCGTCGAGTTTCCACCCTCCTAGTCCGCGAGTCCCCGAGATGCACGGTCCCACCTTATGCTCTGCCACGCATCCACAAGAGTCTCTACTCCTTGGAACTTTGTGACTCAGTGTCCACACGAGTCTCGGCTCCTTGACACTTCGCGACCTATGAATCCTTTGTGCCACCTGTATTCCACTCGCACTCCACTATGGCCCACACTGCTCCAGCTTTCGAGATATCGCTATCTCACAACCTCGCAATTCTCGTAGCCAAACTCTTGGACCTTTTCTTGTGAGGTCCCGAGACACGACCCCTCACGCAGATCCAACCGTTCCCCTATGCTCCGGATCCGATGGCTATCCTTCTCTCGCTACCTCGCGGCCTCACGACTTTGAGTGGCCAATGTTTGGACTCTCAACCTGTGAACTTCCGAGTTCGTGAGATCCCTCGATCTCTTGCCACTTGTCCTCCTCAGATGGATGGCTATGATCTTCTCGCTCCTTCGTCGCCTCGTGTCCTCGCGCCTCGCGACTTTGCACACCCAATACTTGGGCCTTTACCCTACGAACTCCCGAGTTCGTGAGATCTCTTGATCTCTGCCACCTGTCCTCTCAGATGAACGGCTACCAATCTCTCTCCGCTTCGCGTCCTCACGCCTCACGAATTTGAACACCCAATACTTTGGCTTTCACTCTGCGAACTCCCGAGTTGGCAAAATCTCCGATATCTACCACCTGTCCTCTCAGATGGACGGCTACCAATCTATCGCCACTTCGCTTCTCATGAGCCTGAAGGGGTTCCCTTTCGGTCCTCCAATGTCCGAGTATGTGAGATAAGGATCTCCTTACAAGCGTCCTCCTCAACGAATGGCTCTGGTCTTGCAGGGATATCGTGTCTCGCGATCTCGCTGCCCTTGCTGCACAACTTTGGGGCTTCAACTTTCGAGTCCTTGATACACGATACCACATGTAGATCCTACGGTTCCTGTGACTCTGAATTGACAGCTCTACCCCTCCTGAGCTTCAAACCCTTTGAACTCTTCTCTCAGTAACCTCCTTGTACCTCCATAAGATCTAACGATCCTCAAAACTTCATGAAATCATTTCAGAAGATTTCAACCCTCCGTTCTTCCTTGGTTAATCCATGAAATGAAAGGGAGTATCTCTCCACGAGATTCCTTCACCTTTTCGCCAACCTGCGATGTTCCTTCTGACTTCACATCACACTGATCTATGATGATCTTCAGCGACTCAGAGGCCTACCCCTCCTGAACTTTGCCAAATCACTTCAACCTTAACAAGGTTCTCTGCACGCACTCCTTGCGGAAAGCCTGCGAGCACTTCAACTGTTCGAGCTTCTTGACTCTGCGTATGCCTGTAGCAGTAGTCCTTCAATACTTCTGCTCAGTTTCACGACTAAGACTTTCTCCCTTAGCCTACGCACTCCTTGCATAGCTTCAACAACCCACTTTCACTTCTGAGTGTTTTGAGAACAAGAGTTTAACTCCCTGAGCCTTCTGTCATGCACTCCTTGTGGACGACTTCAACTGCACTCCTTGCAGGAATCCTTGCTCAAGAGAGAAACAATTGTAACTCACCTCACTTCCTCTCAATTTTCAATCTCGATACATGAAATCATACACACAGCATAATAACAAATGCATAACAAGAAGTAATATTCATAAGCAGAGCATTCAACACACATACACAGAGAATAACACAACAGCCATGAATCTGAATCAACTTCTTCTATTAATTCAAGATCTGTACATGGGTGTTCTTCTTCTACAACTCTCTGCTATTCTCCTATTCTCTAGACTCTTCTTTCTCCTGTTGTTCTTCTAATGTTACAATGGTACAAATGAGGGTGTCTATATCCTGTTTTCCTCTTTCTTCGAGAACTATCTAATCTAAGAATTCAATTCTATCTACCTGCAAATACTACTATAAATGCCTCTGTCTATCTCAGACGAGAGCATATGGCTCGAGGTCTGATTACATTTTTACCAAGGCACCTAAATTAAATGATCTCATTTATGTTTAGCGCATCAACTTCAAGGGAAAATTAAAAAATTCAAAAACTTGCGTTGGACGTCTTCCAGTTGTTTTCTACTTTCACGTTGGTTTTGCTTGTCATGAGGGATGCTCTTGCATCATACTCCCTCGCTTGAAAATTTGCATGGGATCCTATCCATGAGCTCCTGCACGGTATGTCCATGCTTCAAAATTTCTTCTTTAGTCTCCCAGCTGGCATCTTCAACTAGGTGTCCTTTCCACTTGACCAAATATTCAAAATATTCTTTCCTTATGGTTTTCTTCCCCACTCTTTTATTCAGTATCTGCTCCATATGTGGCTTTTCTGCAACTGGCATTTGCTTCTGCCACTAGACCTCTGGTTGATCATCACCTTCTGCTTCTACTTCATCAGCTTTATATGGATATAAATCCGAAACATTAAATATCGGAGATATTCCAATGCCCTCTGGTAACTCAATTTCATAAGCATTATGTCCCATTTTCTTCAAGACTTTGCATGGCCCAATTTTCTTCATCTTTAGCTTGTTGTATGTTCCTCTCGAGAACCTTTCCTTCCTCAAATGTGCCAGGACCAGATCACCAACTTCAAACTGAAGTTGCCTCCGATGCTGATCTGCTCTGCACTTGTACTCTTGACTTGACTTCAATAGTCGCTCCTTCACCTGGCTATGAAGTTCCTTCATCGCTTCAGCGAATTCTCCTGCACTAGCACTGCTAGTCACAGTCTATTTTGAATCCCTTAATTCAGAAACTCCTCTTGGCTGCATTCCATATATAATTTGAAATGGACTTTTCCCTGTGCTCCTGTTCACTGAATCATTGTATGCGAACACTGCTTGTAGTAGTATGCTATCCCAGCTGCTATGGTGCTCTGTCACCAAGCTCCTCAACAAGTCTCCCAGACTTCTGTTGACCACCTCTGTCTATCCATCCATCTAAGGATGATAAGCATAACTAAACATCAAATTATTCCCCAGCTTCTTCCACAACGTTCTCTAGAAATGGCCTATGAATTTTGTGTATCTGTCTGAAACTATGCTTTTCGGCAATCCATGAAGTCGAATAATCTCTTTGAAAAACAAATTTGTGATGTGAGTCGCATCGCTGGTCTTCTGGCATGGAATGAAATGTGCCATCTTCGAAAACCATTCAACTACCAAAATAATTGAATCAACACCTCTTTGTGTCCTCGGCAATCCCAATATGAAGTCCATGCTAATCTCATCCCACGGCTTCTCAGGTATGGGTAATGGCTGATAAAATCTTGCATTCTGCTTTCTTCCTTTTGAATGCTGGCAAATATTGCACCTTTCTACAAACATCTTGACCTCTGCTCACATCCCTGGCCAAAAGTATGACTCGCTCAGCTTTGCAAATGTCTTGTCATGACCAAAATGTCCTGCTAATCCACCGTTGTGCTTCTCTTTCAACAAGTTCTCCCTCATGGAGCAATTCGGAATACACAGTTGATTGCCTTTGAACAACAATCTGTCCTGGATCACGTACTCTATCCATTGACTTCTGTCTCTGAGAACTGGATTCTCAGCTGCTTCATAAGCTTCCTTAAATTCTGAATCATCTGCATACATGTCCTTAAGATCATCAAAGCCTAACGTCCTGAGTTTGAATTCCCGCAACAGCAAACACTTCCTGCTCAAAGCATCAGCAACTTTGTTAGCACTACCAGAAATATGTTTAATTAAAAAAGTGAAATTTTTCATGTATTCAACCCATTTAACATGCCTCCGATTCAACTTTTCCTGTTGAGTCACAAATTGTAATGCATGGTTATCACTATATAAAACAAATTCTTTTGGGATCAAATAGTGCCTCCATTTCTTCAATGCCTGTATGATGGCATAGAACTCTTTATCATATGTGGAGTACTTTTCTTTTTCCTCATTCATCTTCTAGCTGAAATATGCAATTGGTCTCTCCTCCTGACTCAAGACCGCTCCTATGGCAAACCCGCTTGCATCACACTTCACCTAAAATTTCTTTTGAAAATCTGGAAACACCAAAATTGGTTGCTCTGTAATCTTTTGTTTCAATAAATTGAAACTCTTCTCAGCTTCTTCCATCCAGTGAAAAGATTTATGTCTTTTCTTCACTGTGTCCATCATCGTTGCGCTAATTCCACTGAAATTTCTAATGAATTTCCGGTAGAAACTAGCCAGACCATGAAAACTCCTCACCTCAAATACGTTCCTTGGTGATGGCCAATTCTTGATTACCTCCACCTTATCTGGATCCATCCTCAACTCATTTGTAGATATAACAAACCCTAAATAAATGAGTTATGTCTTCATAAATGAGGACTTCTTCATATTTATCAGCAGCTTCTCTTGCTGTAATCTCTTCATCACAATAGCCAAATGCTCCAAATGTTCAGCCATAGTCTTGCTGAAAACCAATATGTCATCCAGATACACGATGACAAATTTCCCAATGAACTCCTTCAGGACTTCATTCATCAACCTCATAAAGGTACTTGGTGCATTCGTCAATCCAAACGGCATGACAAGCCATTCATACAAACCTTCGTTTGTCTTGAATGTTATTTTCCATTTGTCACCTTCTCTCATACGAATCTGATGATATCCACTCTTCAAATCTATCTTTGAAAAAAAAAATTCCCCACTTAAGCAATCCATCAGATCATCCATCCTTGGCAATGGGAATCTATACCTGATAGTTATCTTGTTGATGGCTCTTGAATCAGTGCACATCCTCCAACCTCTGTCTTTCTTCAGATTGAGTACTGTTGGAACAGCACATGGACTCAAGATTTCCCTGACCAAACCTTTGTCCAACAACTCCTGGACCTATCTTTTAACTTCCTCATTCTCCTGCGGCGTCAATCTATACGCGGCTTTGTTTGGTAAACTAGCTCCTGGTATGAGATCAATATGGTGACTCACACTCCTCATCGGTGGCAATGAACGAGGTAATTCGTCCACCACAATATCAGCGAACTCTTCCAACAATTTCTGAACTTCTTCTGGTAAATCATCCACTCTTGTACTAGTCAGAACAATTCTCGGTTTTCTGACCACAAAGAATTGTGGATCCTCCTTCTTCTTAACTTCTGTAAGAAGTTCCTTCCCACTCATGAGAAGTACTATGTTGTTTACTTCCGGCTTCACCTCTTTATCTTCAATTGGACACAACATGTGAGCCCTCCCATTCTTCTTCAGGGTATATGTGTTCATCCTCCCATCATGAATTACATTTCTATCATACCGCCATGATCTACCCAACAATAAATGACAAACATCCATAGGAATAACATCACATAAAATTTTATCATTATATCCTCCTATCTTGATGTCAACTAAGCACTGTTTAGTGACATTTACTTGATGCCCCTTCTATAGCCATGAAACTTTGTATGGGCTTGGATGATCAGTTGTCTCCAGTTCCAACTTTTCTACCATCTCGATTGAAACGAGATTATCGATGCTTCCAATGTCCACAATGAATTTGCATACTTTATCCTTGGTCTTGCAAGCAGTCCTAAAAAGATTGTTCCTCTGTGTTGGATTCTCCATCTCTTTCTCTGGTGTCAAAAGAACCTTTCGCATCACTAGCGATCTTCCGCCTTCAGCGTACTCTGCCTCAACATCTTGCCTCTATGCCTCGGTGATGTGAGTCTCTCCAGTTTCTTTCCTTTTCTCTAGACACTCAAATGACCTGTGCCCATTCTTTCCACACGTGAAGCATGTGATTACTCCACCTCTTCCTCTTCCTCTACCTCTGGTATGAGGAAACCTATCATTATCAGCATATCCCCCTCTTTGTTCAATTTGTTGTCCTTGCTGCTCAACATATGGCCTTCTCTGTGAGGTTCTACCTCTTTCAACCTTTCCCTGAAGTTTCTTCCATTCCTCCTTGGGCTTCTGGTATCTATCTTGGGCAACTGCTTTGCCTCTGGGATGACTTCTGCCTCGACCTCTCTGAATTTGTTTACGTCTCAGCTTCTCCTCAGCTTTCAGAGCCAATTGGTAAGCATCCTCCACAGTTCAGATGGTTGCCATATTTAATTCATCCTAAATTTCATACCTCAAGCCATTCAGATACCTAGCTACCTTCTCGTCATTTCTTTCGCGATGACCTGCTCTGATATTCAACTTGTAAAATTCCTCAGTATACTCCTTCACTGTCATCAGCTTCTGTCTCAGGTTCTGCATCCTCCTGAACAGAGAAATTTGATAATCCCTGGGAATGAATTTTTCCTTCATCTTTGCAATCATCCTATCCCAGCTCTTAATCTTCTGTTTGCCTTGACAACGCCTGTCAGCTTGCAGTTCATCCCACCACAAGGCTGCATGTCCTTTTAATCTTGTGAGGGCATGTCTGACCTTCTTATCATCTTTGATATCTTCATAATCGAAGTAAGTGTCAAGAGCTCTAATCCAATCTAGCATCTCTTCTGCATCCAGACTCCCTTCATAAGTTGGAATGTCCATTTTTGTTTTCGAACTCATCCAAGAAATAGCCTTAATTAAATGCTCATTGGCTGCATCTTCTGCTGGGATTTCCTCTTCTTCATGTCCAGCATCACCTTTCTCCTTGGATTCACTGATATCTCCCGCATCAGCTCTTCGCCTTTCTCTTATCTCCATGTCCTCCATTCTGGCATGAAGATTTTGTATTCCTCTTTCCACGTCTAGATTTCTACCTCTTTCTCTGGACATTTCCCTTTCCTCCTCTGAATCGGGTGATTGTCTACCTCTTCTCCTTGGTGGCATGGTGAATTCTCCCTTTCCTCTGCTACAGAAAGCAAAGAAATTTTTTTATGCTCTGATAACACTTGACGTGTGTATCAGAGTGCTCTCTTATCTCCTCTTGCCTCTCTTGCCTGAAATATAAAGACAAGTAATAGGCTCTGATACCACTTGACGCAGGGGCGCGCCGCCCAGGGCACGTTCTCTCTCACAGGACCTTCATCTTCTCGGCCTGAAGAACTCAAAGGTTCTTCGATTTCCCTATCGGGAAATCTGCACCCACAGTAATCTTCCTCCGAGATAAGCTAAATCTCGCTATCTCGCGAGTTCATGACTCAAAATCTCCAAACTTTCCTTTCAATTCTTGCGATACCCTATCCGGCGATGCGGGTATAGCTCCTTCTTCATGCAACCGTGGGCTAGGCTTAATGTTAGCACCTCTCGCAACTTCGCAACCTCGCAACCTCGCGACCTCGTGACCTCGCCGGTTGGACCATCAAGTTTCCACCCTCCTAGTCTGTGAGTCCCTGAGATGCGCAGTCCCACCTTATGCTCTGCTA
>JASDQU010013886.1:147129-166450 GCA_032191745.1 Picea mariana | reverse complement strand
GTCATCAGCTTCTGTCTCAGGTTCTGCATCCTCCTGAACAGAGAAATTTGATAATCCCTGGGAATGAATTTTTCCTTCATCTTTGCAATCATCCTATCCCAGCTCTTAATCTTCTGCTTGCCTTGGCAACGTCTGTCATCTTGCAGTTCATCCCACCACAAGGCTGCATGTCCCTTTAATCTCGTGACAACATGTCTGACCTTCTTGTCATCTTCGATATCTTTATAATCGAAGTAAGTGTCAAGATCTCTAATCCAATCTAGCAACTCTTCTGCATCCAGACTCCCTTCAAAAGCTGGAATGTCCATATTTGTTTTCGAACTCATCCGAGCAATAGCTTTAATTAATCGCTCATTGGCTACATCTTCTACTGGGATTTCCTCTTCTTCATGTCCAACATCACCTTCATCTTCAGATTCACTGATATCTCCCGCATCATCTTTGCGCCTCTATGATGTCTCCATGTCCTCCATTCTGGCACGAAGATTTCTCACTTCTCTCTCCATGTCTGGCTTCTGTACTTGCCTATCTCCTTCTCTGGACATTTCTCTTCCTCTGGACAATTCCCTTTCCTCCTCTGGATCGGGTGATTGTCTACCTCTTCTCCTTGGCGGCATGGTGAATTTTTCCTTTCTTCTCTGCTACAGAAAGCAAAGAAGATTTTCTATGCTCTGATACCACTTGACGCAGGTGCGCGCCACCCAGGGCACGTCCTCTCTCACAGGACCTTTTTCTTCTCGGCCCAAAGAACTCGAAGGTTCTTCTATCTCCCTATCAGGAGATCTGCACCCATAGAAATCTGTTTCGAGGTCTCCCCTTTACCACCGGGAGATCCGCTAAATCTCGCTGTCTCACAAGAAGGATTGGAAATGGTATATGAATTGTAAAAGTTTAAACATTATTTATTGGGTTCTCATTTTAATATGTATATAGACCATTATGAACTAAAATACTTAGTGAACAAGCCAGTGTTGGGGGGGAGAATATGTAGGTGGTTATTGATGTTTTAGGAAAACAATTTTGAGGTTGTTGTGAAACCAGGGAAGTTGAACACATGACCTGATCATTTATCACACATACTATTAGGAGAAGATGCATGGAATCTAGAAGACACCTTACCGGATCCACAATTATTTGTAGTTAAGATGGTGGATGACTACTTCATAGACACTGTGTAGTTTCTAAGTACATGAATGGCCCCATCAGACATGAAAATTGCGCAGAAGAAATAATTAGTGGTTAATGAAATAGACTATCATTTGATTGCAAGGAATTTATACATTAAGTTAGGTGTAGATGGAATATTGAGACGATGTGTGTTGGAGCATGAAAGGCCTATGATACTCAAACAAGCACACGAAGGGATTGCAAGAGGATACTATGTGGGTAAATAAACTGCATAGAACATTTTGTGTGTAGGGATCTGGTGGACCACACTTCATAAGGATGCTAAGGAATATTGTTAGGTATGTGATGTTTGTCAAAGGGTAGGAAAGCAATCCAAGAGGGATGAGATTCCTTTACACCCAAAGGTTACATTGCAAGTGCTTTATAAATGGGAAATAGACTTCATTGGACCAATGATCCCATCAACGAGAAGATCAAGAGATAGATACATAATCATTGTGACAAAGTATTTGACTAGGTGGGAATAAGAAGCACCAGTCACAGACTGCACCACAAATACTGTTGCGTGCTTTTTATTTGAGAATGTAGTCATATGATTTGGATTCCCATGCATTATAATTAGTGATCAAGGTACACATTTCCTGAATAAGACAATTGCCACATTTATTGATTAATTTCAAATTAATCATCAGAAGAGTACACCGCATCACCCTTAGGCCAATGGGACAATAAAAGATTTTAATAAAATTTTGGATAATGCTTTGACAAATATCTGCAACATAGGAAGGGATGATTGAGACTTAAATTTTCTTACAGCATTATGGGCATATAGGACTACAAGAAAAAAATTGACAGGATAGACACCTTTTAGGCTGGTCTATGGCCAATAAGAAGTGATTTTGATGGAGTTTATTGTTCCTAGCCTGGGCATTGTAGCGATTACTGATATTTCATACCCTGATGTAATAGAGGAGTGATCTGAAAATAGAGGGTTGACTTGTTTTTCTATGCAAGCACTCTCTACTCCATTAAAATAAATTCAGGACCCTGCTCAATGTCTTAGTTGTGCAAGAGAAATTATGTGGCAAGTTTATGCCTCTTTTATGTGTTTATGTGTGAGGTTTTTAAAAGGTTAAATATGGTGTTTACATAAATACAACAAAAAAAATAAATTGCAGAAAATAATAACCAACAAACACTCACAACAATAACAACATGATAAAGGAGTTCACCCCCATCTGGGCTACATCTCCTTGAGCCTCCATCAATGGACTAGTCTCTCTGGGATTAGTTTGTCAAAAGTTATTTTACAATATGCTGCTCAACTCTAATGGATTTGCTGACTATACCATTCGGTTCACAATACATAAAATCCCCCAAAATGACTAATAGAACTCTGAAAACGGACCATGGCTCATCCGAGCATGACCTCTTCTACTGGTGGCCTTGAGCTTCCATGAGATTCCTTATGGAAAAAACACCTGCAAAGGTCCTCTAATGCCTCTGAAACCTATCCCAATGTCTTCATAGCATAACAATTAGTCAAAAATGACTATTCAGTCACAAAAAATAGACTTGGGCTCATCTGAGCATGACCTCCATCAATGGTAGCCCTAAGCTCCCTAGAGCTCCTGAAACTTCAAGGTAGAAAAACCTACAAAACAAGTCTCCAAATGGATTTGAAAATAATACAAATGGATTCAGAACATCCCAAAACCCTTAGTTGGGCTTTTTTGGCACCTTATTTGGCCAAAAGATGAAGAAAATAGGCCTCCTGCCATTTTCCTCCTTCAAGCTTGTTGTCTTTGGTTTGCCAATTCGCACCTCTTGTGTGAGTAACCTGGCTTCTGGGTGTTTCCCATGCCTAAACTCAACACATGCAGGCATGTCCACAAAAAGCGCCAATGTGTCGCATGGTTAGGGAACCTAGCCCCCAAATCGGCGACGGTGTTGGATGTGTGGGTTCCAATGTGACCGTGTCCCACACATTTGTTGGCACCCATTTGCATGTTTGTTGTGGTTGTGACATGTGGCAAGCACAAATGGTAGAGAACCATTTGAAATAACCCCATGCAAATCCGTGTAGTGGAGGTCACATGGGCGCACATAAAAATCGGGGGCTGGGACTAAACCCTAGCCCGGACCCCGCCCAAACTACACCATAGTTAATTTAAATAAAATGTGAACCCTTTAGTGTTAAGAAACATGTGCGTGGCATGTTTGCATGGAATCCTTTTCTAAATATTTGTGCCTATGGTGGGAGGTTCAGGGTTCAAATCCCACGGACTCCATAAAACATTTACCATAAAACAAAACATGGTCCCACGTGGCAGCCCATGTCTGGGTCACATGGCACCACCAGATTGGCCTATAAAATGCCACGTTACCTAGCATCATTCATTCACATTTTTTCCTCCCAAATACCAACTCATCACTTGCCACGTCGGTGTACGGTCATGCCACGTCATCACCTGTACGGACTATACAGTCAACATTTTTTTTCCCTGTTTGACAAATCGAACAAAATGCAATATCTCTCTCATCCGATGTCTGTTTGACCCTGTTTGAAGTGCATTGGGTTTGTGACAATGAGGCCTACACACCTGTTCATTTTGAAGTGATTCTAAACACTTTCATTTTTGGGCTAAATTTTGACCCCTAGTCTAGATTCTGATCATGCCTTCCCACTGAAAGGGTCTTGGACCCACAAAGCTGATGATTATCTGCTTGAGCTTCAATACTCTTTTACTTCCAAGTTCTATCAATTGATTCTACTTGAAAAGTCTTTTTGGCAATTACCTGGGTACCTTGACATGCCTTGCACTGCAACTGGCTATGTCCCTCAACCACTGTTCTCTGGCTACTACTGACCCACTATTCTCTTTGTGCTTGGAAAACTAAAAACCTTCCCACTAAGAATCAAGTCCCTCTTGTGAACTCTTTGGCATCGACACAACCCTCTCTACAATGGCTGCAAAATTTTTTCCTACGACACCTTGTCACAAACCAAGAAAAACCATTAATCTTTAAAACAAATTTATACAAGACTGAAAATGATGCCAACAAATTCTTTTTGCTCTTCAAGAAAATGGTCACATTTTGCACTTTATCAAATCACATGGAATTTTCCTGCATCTTGGTGTACTCAATATCGACTTACAAGACAACAAACACCATCGACTAAACATAAGTCGAAAAACATGATCGACACAACATAGTCGTCAAGACAACATCGACACAAGTCGAGACTCAATTGAAACACATCGAAATTCCAAAAGTTGACATTCATGATACAAAACCATGTTTCATTCATGAGTCACTCATTATGAACTATCACAAAGTTCATTGACTACACATACAAAATCTTATGCATGTGCATAGATCTTCAACTCTCCTTCAAGTACAAACATAATTTCATAAACCCAAAAACATGTGGGTACATAAGAGATGAAAATGAAAATGATAAATGGCTGCAATAAGTGAGTATCATAACCCTCTTTTACATCCTCTTGGCGAAGTTGTGCAACAAAAAGAATGCCTTCAAAAGAATGCATTCACATGCAAACTTGCATCATACAAGCTATGATAAACTACTACAACTTGTCATACTTCCAATAGAAAAGAATACATAAGGCTGAAATATGCATCTATAAACAGAGAAATGCAAGCCTTATTTGTTCAAGAAATCCAACCATTTCTTACCAAGCCAACTCAATGGTGAATTTTTCTACTGAAAATTGTCTTCTTGTGAATCATCTTGACTCACATCGATGATGGAATCTCCTCTTCCAGTCTTTCTAGTCTCTTTATCCATCTACCTCTTGTGATGTGGATGAGTGGTTGGATGCAATGTTCAACTTTGGTCAATGAGATGACCTCTCTTCTGGCAGTGAGTGCAAATCTTTTGCATCCTCTTTTCAAGTTGCCTTTTCTTGGAAGGTTTTCTGAATGTGGTCAATCTTTTCCAACATCTTGAAACATGATGGTTATCTAAACCAAAATATGTACATGGACGTTTTCTTCCATTTTTACATGCAAATATACCATGCTTAACATAATCAAAAGAAACCGAGTTATACGCAAAAATATACCTTGAACATTCACCTTTATCGCCTTCTTGAGGAGGTGAATTTGAAGAGTTACTAGCTCTCTTTTGAAGACCAACACAAATGTTCTTGTCCTCATGGCTGTCACAACTCTCTTTTTTCACACATTTGCATTCATCTTGAACACATACTTTGCATGCTTGAGGGATTGAACTTGCAACAAAAGTTGTTCTTGGAAATGTTTCCCTTGTACCCTCAACTTTGTAATTTGCTCTATCTTTCTATTCATATCCAAGATCCTTATACTTGGGCCTCTCCTCAATGTAATAGGCTCAACAATGCCTTGTGCATGCTTTCCTAACCCTCTACCTTCATAGCCCCATTTTTAACAATAACTTAGACCCTATTCCTCTAGTGTGATTTTCAAATACACCAAAGCATTCATCTTGAGAGGAATTTGAAGAAAAGCTAGCATTACATACCTCATGTTCATGCATGTACTTGGTAAGGGTTTCCTTTGCCTCATGGAGTTGAGTCTCCATCTCATGCAACTTTTCAAGAAGCTGGTGCTTCTCCTCCTTCATGGCCATCAACTACTCTTGAAGGACAATGCTCTCCTTTCTTTCTTCCCACATCTCTTGCACCACATCTCTCATGGTTAGAAACTCCTCCAACATCTCTTTGTCAAAGAACTTGGCTAATGAATATGTATGAGAATTCTTACTGTTTGAATCTTCCTCCATCTTTGCAAGATATCAAGCTTCAACACAAAACTTGCACAATAATACCAACAGGTAAATCTCTAGCTATCAATGGAAATCACATGAGAAAAACTATGCTCTGATACCACCTGATTTGAAAATAGGGGGCTGACTTGTTTTTCTATGTAAGCACCCTCTACTCCATTAAAATAAACTTCAGGACCTTGCTTAATGTCTCCGTTGTGCAAGAGAAATTATGTGTCAAGTTTATGCCTCTTTTATGTGTTTATGTTTGAGGTTTTTAAAGGGTTAAATATGGTGTTTACATAAATACAACAACAAAAATAACTTGCAGCAAATAATAACCAACAAACACTCACAACAAGAACAACATGATAAAGGAGTTCACCCTCAACTGGGCTACATCTCCTTGAGCCTCCATCAATGGAATAGGCTCTCTGGGATTAGTTTGTCAAAATTTATTTTACAAGATGTTGCTCAAGTCCAATGGATTTACTAATTGTACCATTGAGTTAATAATACATTAAAACCCCAAAAATGACTAATAGAACTTTGAAAACGGACCATGGCACATCCAGACATGACCTCTTCTATTGGTGGCCTTGATCTTCCCTGAGATTCCTTGTGGAAAAAACACCTGTGAAAGTCCTCTAATGCCTCTGAAACATATCCCAATGTGTTCATAGCATAACAATTATTCAAAAATGACTATTCAGCCACAAAAAATAGACTTGCGCTCCTCTAAGCATGACCTCCATCAATGGTGCCCTAAGCTCCCTGGAGCTCCTGAAACTTCAAGGTAGAAAAACCTGCCAAAGAAGTCTCCAAATGGCTTTGAAAACAATATCAATGGATTAAGAACATTCAAAAACCCCTAGTTGGGCTTTTTCGACACCTCATTTAGCCAAAAGATGAAGAAGATAGGCCTCCTGCCATTTTCCTCCTTCAAGCTTGTTGTCTCTGGTTCTCCAATTCGCACCTCTTGTGTGAGTAACCTATATTTTGGGAGTTTCCCATGCCTAAACCCAACACACATGTGCATGTCGACAAAATGCACCAATATGTCACATGGTTAGGCAACCTAGCCCCCAAACCGGCAGAGGTGTTGGATGCATGGGTTCCAATGTGACCATGTCCCGCGCATTTGTTGGCACCTGTTTGCATGTTTGTTGTGGTTGTGACATGTGGTGGCTGAAAATGGTAGAGAAAAGTTTTAAATAACCCCGTGCAAATATGTGTAGTGGAGGTCACATGGGCGCTCATAAAAATCGGGGGTTGGGGCTAAGCCCCAACCTGGACCCCGCCCAAACTACACAATAGTTAATTTAAATAAAATGTGAACTTTTTAGTGTTAAGAAACATGTGTGTGGTGCATTGGCATGGAATCCTTTGCTAAATATTTGTGCCTATGGTGAGAGGTCTAGGGTTCAAACCCCACAGACTCCATAAATTTTTTACCATAAAACAAAACATGGTGCCATGTGACAGTGCATGTATGGGCCACATGGCACCACCTGATTGGCCTATAAAATGCCACATGCCATAACATCATTCGTCCATGTGTTTTCCTCCCAACTTCCAACTCAACACCTTCCATGTCAACGTACAGTCATGCCACATCATGACCTATATGGACTGTACAGTCAACATTGTTTTTGCCTGTTTGAAAAATCGAACATAACACAAAATGTCTCTCATACGATGTTTGTTTGACCCTGTTTGAAGTGCGTTGGGTTTGTGACGATGAGGCCTACGCACCCATTTTTTTTGAAGCGATTCTGAACACTTTCCTTTTTGGGCTAAATTTTGACCCCTAGTCCAGATTCTAATCAAGGAGAGATTGCCATAGTTAGTACAACTTGAGCAAGATATCTTTGTCGCAGGGTTCCATCAGTAAGTTCATAAGGCAAGAGAGAAGGCATGGCATGATAAATAGATTAAACACAAAAACCTTCAAGTGAGAGACTTAGTATTAATCTACGACAGTAAATTTATGCAACATCTAGGGAATTTTCGAATGCATTGGTTAGGACCATATGTAATTTAACATGTGATTGAGGTAGGTGCTACACATTTGCAAACTTTGAATGGAGAAGCCATGGAAGGCATAGTTAATGGAATTCGGTTGAAACTCTATAGAGATGACTAGCTGTATGCACATTAATATGAGTTGCACATGAACACATGTATCATAGTAGTTGTACTATATTAGGGAGGTAAAATAAATAAAAACAAACAAAAAATAGAAAAGGAAGAAAAAAAAAGGGAGAAAAAGGAATAAAACAAATAAAAAGGGGAAAAACACGAAGAAATACAAAGGTAGAAAGGAAGAAGTATCATGTAGAAAAAGGGAATATCACATAGGTAACATAAAAAATACAAAGTCAGTTAAGTGTGAGAAAAAGTCAAGCACGAGACAAGACTATTAAGGGTATTAAAGCATATAAACGACAATTAAAAATCCATAAATAACGAAATGCACTAGAGATACATAGTCATAAATATAAGGCACCACCAAGGATCGAGACAGACTAGAATATTGAAGGAAAAATACGTCGGAGGATTTGGAATTAATGACATAGTAAGGGAAGTATTGATTACAGACTCTGACTGGATTCGACACTTCCGCTGGGCACGGAAGTAATTACACAACTGTCGAAGAATTATAAAAGTGCATAAGGGCTCGACATGGAAGGTTATTTGCATGTTCTAAGAGCTATGATCATATAGAGAATATAAAGCTGAATCAGATTCAACCCAGAGACGAACCAAAACCGACATAGAAAAAAGTAAATAAATCAGTCGCATTGAACAATGGAACCATCGAAAGTTGGGGCACCAACAATCGCAACACACAAGAAAACGAAAAGACCACTGGTTGCACCAATGTTCGAGGAAACACCCGGAGCTTCAAATTCAAAATAGATCTTTCATAGGGACTATAGCTCACCAAGGAAAGACACCGTGCCACAAGTTAGAGTACATGCAGATTGAAAATACCTGTTGTTCATGATAGAAATAACACCTGGTGTAATTGTCGAAGGGACATGATAGGAAAGATTACTGCCTTGAATTTTGTAGACCACGACATAACATATGAACAAAAATTTCCCAAGATGGCATGGGAGAAATATGTGTGCACTAGAATTGAAGATTTTCAATTGTGCAGTACATCGAGAACAAAACCAGAGGAGAGGAAAGAAAAAGAAATAAATACTATCATTGCAGTAGAAAATATCAAGAAGCTGGATAAGGAATGCATAAAGATTTATGAAGAAAGTATGCAGAACTGGATAAACTTGATGGAGGATCCATAAATGAAGGTTGTGGAAGCTAGATTGAAGGATGCACAGAAAAATGCATAAAAGGATTATGAAAAATTAAGTACATTGCCACCAACAGAGTGCATGACGACCATATTGGCACAAAAGGCAATTGTACAATGAAATTGAAAGGATAGGGGGCCAATAGAAGATCCTCCAAAAGAAATTAGTGTTGTTGCAGGATGAAGCACTAAGAGTAATCAGGGAATTGGCCACTGCATAGGGCATGCCAAAGAAAGAAATGCAGGAAACATAGGAGAAACTCACGACTCTGACTATGCCTGTCGTAGAGGAAATTTTGGGAAAAGAAGTAGAAGTAACGAAAGAAGTTGCAGAAGTGAGGGAAACCTCCCACAAATTCATGGAGGTATGGAAGAGCATGACACAACAGGACCAAGTGGCTCAGGACAAGAAATAGGTGAGTGGTGGGTCCTATTGGAAAGACAATTTTGGATACAATTTTGAGGAAAATCCCAAGTATGGAGGAGGTGTGTACCAAAAAAATGAAGAAGAAAAGGTAGGAGTGGAGTGCACAACAAGGGCACATCCAGGATTGAAGCGCATAGTGAAAGCATACTTGGAAATGAAAGGAAAAAGATAAAGCATGAGAATAAAGCAAGAGGATAAAGAAGGAGGATAAAGCAAGATAAAAGTAAAGACAACAATTTACCATGCATACACAAAAGTAGGAAGAAAAACAATCGAGAAGGAAAAAACATCATGCAGATGCAAAAGAAGGAAAAGCACGCTCGAACAAACAGTCAACATGAGTTGTAAAGAGTCATAATGAGTTGTATTTGGGTTTTGGGATTAAACAAGTAGGGTTTAGAGCCCTAGAATCCATGTATACATATGTAATGGTTTAGGTAGAATAGGTGGTGTTTTCTTTTTTTGCTCATTCGCAGAGAAAGGAAGAGAATATACTGAATATGGGAGAGGAAGTCTATGTCTGAGTGGAGAAGGAGAGTCGCAGAGAAAGGATTGCACTGCAGAGTGGCTAAGCAAGATGGAGAGAAAGAAATCATGATATATATGTTGTAAGTGCAGTGTTCAAGCCTGGAATGATTACATAAAGCAAAATAAAGAAGCCAGTCATTGTGGACCTAGCCCAAAGTTGTGTGAACTAAGTTAATTACTATGTCTGCTTGTATTTTCATGTGATTGTTGATGAGTATTATGTTTATGCATGTTAGACTAAGATATATTTATCATATGAACATTGTGTTGTAGTTATGAATGTTACATTGAATGGGTTTATGTTGCAATATGCAGTATATTGGCACTATATAACTGAATTCACTAAGTAATCAAGTACTAACAGACACAGGATAATGCACACATAGTAGATAAGTAAGAATGAATAAGATGATCGCCTCCCATCCCCTCACTACTACATAAAATTGGTTCTTGCAGCCCCAATAGATGCCTTGGGTGAGACTTAACTTGCATGGAGGTGATGCCAAAAGAGTCGATATCTGAAGGGTTTTGTTGGTTAATATAACTTGAACCTAGGGTCTTACAACCGTGCACCAACAATTACTATGCTCTACCTCCTTTAGTAATTTTTTGTTAATTTTTTTTACATAACAACATATTTATTTGGGTTCTCCTTATTTTGTATTTTTTCCATCAGATAAAGTAGCCACTAAGGCTTCTCTTTAGATCTGGGCATTTTGGTACAGTACATTTTTATTTTTTCCTGAAAACCCTAACCCTTGTTTTCGAGATTTCTCACATTTGTGTGCATTTTGTTTAAATTTGACCTCACCATTGTCTCTGGAATAAACAAGTCAGATGATATTGAGTATTTGTTCATTAAATTTGGATTTTGTTTGTTGAAAATTGAATTAATTATCCTAAATTAGCTTAGGAAATTTAATTTTTTTAACCTAATGTTTTTTGGGCACTTTTAGGTCTGGTAATTTACCAAGCCTATTTTTTTACCGAACATAGTTTTTATTCCAAATCTAATATCTTTTGATCTACGAGGTCTTTTTGCATGGAATTTTTTTTGTTGGGTGTATATTTTTGTTGTCTAACTAACCATCCAACCCTCTCTCCAATCCAAGACTGTACTGGCGACGTTTTTCTATTGTACGACCATTCTATTTAGCATTTTTGTTGTACGAATTCATTCTTTTGTAGATCTGAGCCTTGATTTTTCACCTGAAGGATCGATTTTCCTATTAAGAGGCTGAATTTTCTTGCCAAAAGGCCAATTTATGCTAGAACACTATTTCCTTACATGTACGACCATTTTTTCTCAGCTAGTCTGCCATTTCCTTTTCCCAAGGGTGTAATTGATTGTTTAGACCTCTAATTCATCTAATTGGAAGTCATATCTTTCTAATTAGAGGTTCCATTTGGATGATTGATTGTTCTATTCTTTGTTGGGAGTCCCTTTCACCCTTCACGTAGGACTGACAACAATGTTTCTCTTGTAGGAAGGACCGTATGGATGGTTTAGTGCTCCATGCAATTTTCAACTTGGTTTTTCCACATTTTTTCTTGCTGCAGGTAATTTCTAGTGTGGAAACTCATAAACATGATAAGATCTCTATTTTCTTCACTTTCTCCAGACATGTTTTTTGTGAAGAGTTGCGGGATAACTTGGTGCTGCAGATTGTTCCTATCTTGAGTTTCTAAGCATATTGATATTTCCATTCAACATTGATTCTTGAAAATTGAAAATGTCTTCTTCTTGCACTTTATTGAGGATCTGATTGTAGTTGTAATTACTTCCAACATTGTTCCTCTCTTCAACTTATCCTTGACAGTAGAAAAGTTTAAATCTATTTTCCACTTTATATGGGATGTTTGAAGTTGTAATCAAGGGGAATGTAATGAAATTCCATTTCATATCACCATATTCCAATAATAATGTAATGGAATGAAGTGTCATATTCTACTGTAAAGTCATGATGATTATCTTTGGGGCTCATTTTCGATGGATAAACCATTAGGGTCTTGTATTCACAATGTAATCTTCAATAGAGTTCTTTGGTTGTGAAAATTTTCTGCCATAAACATTTCAATGTATAGACATGGGGTTCTTGTATTCATAATACAATCTACTACAATATTATTTCACTTTTTAGCTTGGTTGGGAGAACTATATACTTACCACATGTTCTGCTGTATTGGCCATCTAAGGTTTATGTACATTGTTGTGGTGTTTTGCGAGAGTTATTTCGGATATCAGTTTAGGTATGGTTGTGATGGCGATATGATAGACACATGTTATGTTGTATTGGCCATTTGAGGCTTCTGTACATTGTTTTGGTGTTCTGCAAGAGTTCATTGTACAACTTGGTCCATGCAAAATTCCATGATTAAGTGAGAAGTGGTTGTTATATTCATCAAATACATGAGGTGAAGTGTGTTCTTATTCACATCCTATGGGAAATTATGGAAGTTTTCATTAAGGAAGAAGTGTTGATATAATTCCATCTTCCTCCATAAGTGTTAATTCTCCCTAGTCTTCATTAAGGGGGAGTATTGGAATATGTTACTATAGAAGGTATTTTCTTTCTTATTCTTGCAGGGAATGTTGGAAGGTATTGTAATTCCATCTTCCTCCACAAGTGTGCTTTCTCCATAGTCATCATTAAGGGGGAGTGTTGGAATATGTAATGATGACTTATGTGGTATTGTTGGAATGCATTAATTTGAAATGTAATAATGTCTACTCTTATGTAAAAGAGTTATCCCACATGCATCATGAAGTAATATACTCTTGCTACCATTCATTATATATGTGTGTGTGTGTGTGTGTGAAATTACATTTATCCCACATGTGTTTTGGGATGTAATTCCTCCATACCTCTTGGTATATAATAGAGCTAAGAGAGACCTATGAGGTACATTGAAATCAAGGATCACATAGTGATCATATACATTGGAATGATGTGAATATGAAGTGTGATGTGTGGGACCTCATTTTGGTGTTTTACCAAGTATATCTGGTTTACTCCTTTTCTCTTGTATCTTTCTCAATATGATTAAATGTTTTTATTATATGGATAGGGGGATAGACTAGTAAGGTTTTTTTGTTTAATATTATTTATGTTTATTCATATGTCTCAATATTTTAATAGATGCTTATATTTGACTTATCAAATGCCATCCAACAAGGCTATAGGAATAAATCCAAAATGGCTATAGGTGAAGAGCATGAATGTTAAAAATGAAAAACCACTCTAGATAGAGCTATGTTGAGTGATTAGAAAGGCCCAACCCAAAAGTTCTATGATAAAAAATACATATATATCATTAAAAATGTCTTTGAGGGTCAAAATATAAAGGTTCCCTTCATTTTTCCATCAATTATTCATCAAATTCACCTATATCTAACCAAATTACTTAGAAAATACCTTTTTTTTTGGGCATTGGGGTAAATGTTGTCCTACCATGGAAAAATTTCAAAATTTATAAAATTAACATATGCTAAGTTTTTGTTAAAGAATATTACTTGATGTTTCTTACACATTGACTTGTTTTGAATTTTAATGAATCATTATAGGTGGGTGCCCCACATTGGAATTTGTGCACTATGCCTTGGGATAGATGTACCTATATTAATCCATATATACCTACATTGGGATCCATATAATTTTTTTTGGGGACTCATCACACCATAGTTGACGATGAAGATGGTGCCACATTATCAATTTGTAAACTTGTCATCATTTGGAGCATTGTTTGAGCCACTTGGAAATTTATCTACTTGGCACATGTGGAGATCCTTCTCTAGAGCACATTTTTTTAGGGTAGTCATATTCAGGGGCCGTTATATTTTGAAAGAGTGCCCAAAATTCCGCCATATTAGCAACATTGGATGCATAATTTCTGCAGGATTTATGAAATGGGGTTATAATAGCGAATGGAGAAAAATATGGAAAAGTTACAATGTTTCTAGAATTTGCCACATGAAAATTATCATTGTGTTTTGGATCCACATGTGTGAAGACTCTATAAGCTTCTAGAAGGGGAAAACCTCATATTCTACTTGTTTTCACACATGTGAATGAGTTGTTGCATGATTTTTGGGGTTAGCTAGGGGGCTCCCTTGTTCTAGGGCCTCCTTTGATCTACACGTGTGAAATTATTTATTATTTTCTCAATTTGAGGAGTTTGTTGTCACTAATTGAGGTGTTTCCCACGACTTTGACTTGGGAACATGATTTTAGGCTCATGGTTTTATTCTAGTGGAACTTTGTTTTAGGTTCATGGTTTATCTTCTAGCACATGGTTTCATCCTAGCTCATGGTTTTCATTGTATGATATTGAGGGAATTCTCACCTATTTAAGGAGGGTGTCACTCTCATTTAGCATGGTTGGAAATGGAACAAGACGACTATTTTGGCTTAATATTGGTGTGATTTCTTCTCTATTTCTTGTTTATATTACTCTAATATGAATATAGAAAGGTTTTGGCATGCAAATCTCATTGGAGAAAGGTATATTGCAAGGTCAATAATGCAAACAAGGTCAATAATGCAAATTAGTCGATCTAATTTTCAGGTGTAATTTAATTTTTTTATTGCTTAACTTACATTTAGATTTACACCCATACTTAATTAATAACCAACTCACTCACACATGGGAAGGATCTTTGAAGAAATCTGAATACAATGTTTCCTTTTTCAACAAAAATCAGAAACTTGATATTAAACCTCACATCTAACTAAAGTTTGGGCACCTTTATGTTGGTAACCCTCTAAAGTGGTGGATCAACACACTTAATGATGGAACGACTTGGTCTAGCTTAACAATTTAGTACTTTAGCTATGTTTTCTTAAATGCAGAAATTTGAAATTGCAGATTGGAATGGTAGATTTAAATGAGAGTAATCATCCTAGTATACACATCCATTGCAAATGCGCTCACTAAGGCATAAAGAAACTATTTTTCTGGTGCATTTGAATAAGTATATGTTTCAACTCTCTTATGTTTGTTCCTAGGAACCAAAAACATTAAATTGATTCCACCTAATGATGGAACGCCTTGGTTTGAAGCAAAACTACTCATCAAATTTTGTTAACTTTTATATAGTTGGGAGTTTTAGATCTTGATAAATTTATTTGAATGATACAGGCATTGTTTTCTTGGTTTTAGACACACTGGTTGGGCATATTTTTGAAGGCTAAGCATCTCACTGTTGGAACTCACATGAACATCACACTAAACAAACTAGTGCATGCTTAAAAGATTGATTATGTTATTGTTGATATTTTCTTTGGTTTCAAATTTGTCATCCCTTGATGTAGAACCCTTCAACTAACTGAACATTAATTCAGCAAGTGATTTTATTACTTGCTGGTGCACTTTTTTTGTTTACTAAAATGTAATAACTAATGTCTGGGCAATGTTTTAAATCCAAGTGATACGCTGATGGAGCATGGACATTTTAAACTACCTAAATGTTGAAAAATTTCATGGAATTCTCCCTTTGGTTATTCACTTTTCTGCTATAGAATTTTCATGTCTAACTGTTCGCAACTGCCTGTCCGCATCTGCCTATAGATAATGTATCCACATCCATTTTTGTGAATAAGAGAAATTGATTTGTGTTTTCTGTTCTGTAAGTTGTGGTTCTCTGTATTCTGTGCATGCTGTGGAGTTTATTTGGCTTGTTACAGTGGTATCAGAGCCACGTTTTTTTTAAAAACTTCATGCTATTGTGTGCCTGGGTAAGCTTCAGATTCGAGAGGAGCCACCTGTAATTGTGTAGTTGCAGTGTAGTTGCATTTGCAGCGAAGGAACAACAAGTGCCCGAAGGCCCTTCAGTGTTTAGTCACTAAGCTTGTGTGCGGGAGCAGCTGTGAGTAGCTTCTAGAGCAACCAAGGTTGAAGATGTTGTGAGATTTTTATTTTTATTTTCTTGTGTGATCTGAAAATAGAAGGCTGACTTGTTATGCTATGCAATCACCCCCTACTTCAATAATTAAACCTTAACAGGACCTTGCTTCATGTGTTCAAATATGCAAGATAGTTTATGTGTTTAGTTTATGCTTCTTCTTTGCAATGTGCATGTGTGAGGAAAGTTCTTTTAAAAGGTTAATCATGTGTTATAAGCATATACACAGAAATATAAAGTGCAGAAAATAACACAGCAAACTCACAACAATAGCAAGATGATAAAGGAGTTCACCCCTCTCTGGGCTACATCTCCTTGAGCCTCCTTCAATGGACTTGGCTCTTTGGGATTAATTTGTCAAATGCTCTTTTACAAGCTGCTGATCAACTCCAATGGATTTACAGACTGTACCATTGGGTTTAGAATACATAAAAACCCCAAAATTGACTATTAGAACTCTGAAAATGAACAATGGCTCATCCAGTAATGACCTCTTCTACATGTGGCCTCCATGCTTCCCTGAGCTTCAATGGGGAAAAAAAACCTGTAAAAGTCCTCCAATGGATCTGAAACCTATCCCAAAATGTTCAGAGCATAATAATCAGTCAAAAATGACTATTCAGTCTCAGAAAATGGACCTGTACTCATCTGTGCAATGCCTCAAACAATGAGGGCTTCAAGCTTCCTAGAGCTTCCTCAAAATTCAATGGTTAAAAACCTGCATTAGAAGTCTTCAAATTCCTGTGAAAACATCACCAATGGACTCAGAACATCCAAAAACCCCTAGCTGGGCTTTTACCGCACCTGATTTGGTCAAAAACTGAAGAAGTTATGCTTTCTGCCATTTCTCTCCTTAAGGGTTGCTGTCTCCTGTTCGCCATTTTGCACCTGTGGAAGAATGAACCTAGCTTCTGAGTGTTTTCGGTGCCTAAACCCAGTACACGCACGCCTTCCAAAATTGGTGTCAAACTGTCAAACCGTTAGCGAGATTAAGGCCCCCGAGGATGGAGGTGTTGGGCGCATGGGGGGCCATATGGCCACGTCCCAGTGCTAAAATAGGCTACCCGTTGTAAGGTTCAATCCTGACTTGACATGTGGCGGGTGGAATGGTTTGAATAACCGTTTTAAAACCCAAAACAAGAACCCATGCCAAGTTCCCGCGCCATTTATCATCGTATGGTCATGTGTTAAAAGTTTAATAGAACCGCGGGTCATATACAATACAACCCCGCGCGAATGGAAAATGGTTATATGTAAATCGTAATACAACCGTGGGCCATCGTTAACACACCCCTGCGCGCCAACTATTACAATGTTTTAATACAATAGAACCCGGCTCCATTAAAATACACTCCGCGCGAATTTAAACCAAAGGCACGGTTACATTAAAGTTTATAAACCACGGTTTAAAATAAATGGAACCGTGCGCTCATTTCTAGCATTGGTCACATGTTGTGGTTAATATAACCACAGGTCATTTTTCAATACCCCCCGCGTGCGCCCGTTGTAAATATGTTTTAGTCATATGATAATGTGCATAGAACCGGGGTCGGGGCTAAGCCCTGGCCCGACCCCCCACCATATACAACCCTTTTATGAATTCAAATCATTTTAAACTCAAATACATTTCAAAAGCCAACACATGGCCTAGTGGTTGGGCGGATTATATAAAAGCTTTGACTGTGGGAGGAGGTCCAGGGGTCGAACCCCACAGACCCACAAAATTTTAGAAAACCAACCAATAGATAATTAGCCATTAAACAGGTGCCACGTGGCAGCCTTTCATTGGGCCACGTGCAACCTTTCCATTGCATAGAAAAACGCCACGTGTTGCAATATAATTCGTCCATGACAACCAATCAACGATTGCCACGTCGACTGCTACGTCAGCACTGCCACGTCGTCTGTACGGTCGCCCTGTCAGCTGTACGGCCTCTGCCACGTCAGCTGTACGACCTGCCCAGTCAACATCAAGTTTTTGCCTGTTTGGCTCGACGACCAAATCACGATAACTTCTCCATACGGACTCCGTTTGCGAAAGTAAATATACCGCCAGAATCAGGAAGACGAGACGGACGCAATGGCGCCATTTTCGTCACGTTCCGAGCACTTTGAAAATTGAGCAAATTTTAGACCCCTGGTCCAGATTTTGATCATTGTGCAAGTGGAATTTCATTTACAGATATTAGTTTACAATGCATTCATTAGTATCAATTGTGGGAGTAGTGCTTTCCGGTCAAGAAAATTACCAAGAATGGTTTCGAAAAATTAAAAATACTCTTCTTTTTAATGATTTATGGGAGGAAATTTGTGAAGGCAAGGATGACAATGACCCAAAGCAACCTACAGACGCCAGACAACTTGTAATTTGGAAGAGTAAAGATAAACAGGAACATGCTTTAATTTATGCCTCAGTCACTGAAGAGGTAAGCAAACATATTCTTTCCAGCACCACAACGTTTAAAGCATTAGAGAAATTAAAAGATCTTTATGACTCCCATTCAGAGCTGGAAATTATACAATTGTTGATGAAGTTGTTTAATCTAGAATTGAAAGATAATAATCCCATGAAGTTAGCTTCCGAAATTAGAGCTCTTTTTCATGATATTGACTCAACTGGTGTCAAAGTTGTTTTACAACTCACGACATTTATTAAAGCCTTATATCCTACCTATTCACATTACTTAGAATCTCTTCAAGCTAGTGGACAGATGAAAGCCATGACTCTTGATACTCTTGTAGACAAAATTGCTGAAAGAGAGAAAGCTTTTGGGAAGAAGGAATCTTTTTCCACTTCCACAGTTGAGACTTTGTGTCTTGCATAGAAAGAGCAAAAAACTAGAGGAGAGTCTGCTAGATTTGACAATAGTCACAGAGGTCGTGGTAGGAGACCATTTAGAGGTAGGGGGGGTCATTATCATCAAGGAGACAGACAACAAGATGATAGACAACAAAAACATTTTTAGAATGATAAACAATCTCTTAAGTGTTATAGGTATGGTAAATCGGGTCATACCTCTTCTCATTGTCGCACTCCTTGGGATAGGATTAATGAGAAGAAAGAGAAACAACCTCCAGACAAAGGAAAACCACATGAATCTGCCAACTATATTGTTGCACATTGTAATCTTAGTATAAATGAAGTTTTTAGCACTTCTTTTGCTTCTTGGGAAGACACTTGGATTTTAGATATTGGAGCCACTTGCCATATGACCTTCAGAAGAGATTTTTTTGAGACATTTA
>JASDQU010013886.1:66592-115390 GCA_032191745.1 Picea mariana | reverse complement strand
GTTCTAAATATAGTCATGCAGCGACTAACATCAGAAAACAACATTCCCTGCAGCACTTATATGACAAAGGTAAAAGTATTTTATATGTAAGTGAATTGGATTAGTTTATTCAAGCTATTGCTGGATTTGTGTAGGGAGTTAAGTGCTTGCAGGGAGTTCATGCTTAATTAGAAGGAAAGAAGAATACCCCTGCATTATATATATAGATCGAAAGTCCGAAGAATAGTTTTTAAACTCAGTGAATTCGAAAAACTGTAAAAACAAATTTGAGTGAATTCGAAAAACTGTAAAAACAAATTTGTTGGATGTTGGTTTCAGCGCTTCTCACGATTTTACTATAAATAAATTCTTTGAACATTGAATTCAGCGATTTTACTATAAATAAATTCTTTGAACATTGAATTCAGCGATTTTACTACAAACAAATTTGTTGGACAATGGATTGAGCACTTCTCAAGATTTTACTATATGATGAGTTAACCCTTCTCCTGATTGTAGGAGAATTAATACCTGGTGGTTTTGGTCTAACCCTAATCATAATACAACAAAACTTTAACCATAATACAATAAAACTGACACAGTATTAAAAAAAACATAAAACACCACTTTACTAAAGAAAAATACAAATACAATGCAAGTGCAGTAGATGATCAATATATGGTTACACTTCTGCCTTTAATATCAACAGTACCGCAGGTGGTAGTCCGTGACTGACTAGGAGACGCTGGCCATGCCCGCGCTGCAGCAGAAGAGCAACTAGCTGCATTTTGCACGGTTAACCGATCGTGATGATGAGGGACATGCTTCAAGAGGTGAATGATATGCGCCAAAACCGAAGGGTCGCAGGGAAGAGTAAGCCCACCGCTGCGATAATTGAAGGCAAACTCCTCTTCGGCATTGCGGAGGAGTTTGGAGAAGAGCGGATCGTTCAAATACGCCACCGGAATAACAAAGCGCTCCAGCAGCTCCTCATTCACTGCGTACACTGCGAGGTGGCCTTCCGACACATCGCCAGGGACGCCCAGCCCGGACGTGCTCTCTGAATCGCCATTAATTTCATTTTCTACATCTTGAACGTAATGGTAAGAAAATCCCAACGACAGCGCGTGCTTAATGCCAGTGATTGCTCTAGGAATAGCGGCTAATTTGCGCCATCGTCTAGCTATCTGCTTTGTTTTGACGATTTGGYTTATCTTGTATATAGCCGATCTACTACTGCTCAATCTCTCCATAGCTTTTTCTTTTCCTTACACAGAGTCCAGTGGCTAGCTGTCAAGCTACAGGAGGGAGAGGAGAAGAGAGTATAATGAAGTGAGGGGAATGGATAGATGAAAGCAAGGTTTCTGTGATACACCAAGTAAACAGATAGAGGGAAAGAATGAATGAATGCTCATTGCAGCCTGCAGCATTTTATGGAGATAGGTAGAGACAGTGGCATGTGATCGGTCAGTGCTACTGGTGGCTCTCCCTATTTTACGCTCTGTTGCCATGTGTGTGGGGCTTAACTTGTCCTCCATCCTTCCACATCGTAATCAACATTGCTCCCATTAACATTAACATACTCATACAACACTAAACCTTGAAAGAGTTTTTATGTATGGTTTGTGTTGTATCACCAATCACATTAAGATGTCAAAGCTTAATTTAATTGGTTTTATTTAAGATTTTATAAACCAAATTGTAATTATTTGATTATTAACCATATTTAATATAGTTGTATAATGGGGACATCTAGTGAGGCTTATAATTTATGATGTTATTATAATAACATTGCTCTCTTATTTTTTTATCATTACTTCATATTTAGAGACTTTATTTTCAATTTTTGTATGAGATACGTTTATGTGATGTTGGATGTCCCAAAGTTTTAATTATTTATCAAAATCATTTTTTCAATTTTTTTTATATAAAAATGGTTTAAGCATGATTGAAGGATAATTATGAGAATTTATTTTGGACTTTTAACTTGCATTTGTATGTAATAAAATGTTTTTAGGGCTTAGTATTCAATCACGACAATACCATGAGGAAAATTGGGTGGGAAGTATTATTTTTAATTTTGAAATTGTAAGTAATGAGTTGTTTTTGAATTTATTCAATTATATTTCAAGTTCTTTGGGATATGATTTCACCCCAAATGTTACAACCATATAGGGTCACTCATGTTATGAGAATAAAAAAATGTGATTTCTTTTTATATCTCAACATCAAAGTTCCAAATTTTTGTAATGGTTTTTCAGGTCGTAATATGTCTTTAGTCATCTCACAAAATTTATTTTTGGTTTATTGGAACTTAAGAAGGTAAGAAACTACTTAGCTTTATTTAGAATTTTGTTTCTATGCTTGAAAAGCATTAAGAGAAGAGTTCCAAGATCACCATAGTTTTGCTTAGTTAGAAGATTAGGAAGGTTGGTAGTGTGATAGATTTTTTGAAATTAAGATCTAATCTATGTATATGATGGGTATTCTAAGTGAAAGTGCTTTTCATCTTCAACTCTCTTAGTGTCCCAAAGTTGACCAATTCTTTCATCCCATGTCATTTTGAGAATTTTCCAATGCCCAGTTTCACAATGGAGCTCATAAGAATTTGTTTTTATCTTAAAAATGTTAATTTCTTCTTTACACTAGTCAAAATAGAGAGATACTTTTGATCTTCTAGATTAGTGTTAATAATCTCCTTATAATATCTTAATTTTTTTTTCCTTCTTACTCTTTATCAAACCACAATTTCTCTTTAAATTTAGAAGTAATAATATTTTTAATATTATCCATATCCTATAGAATAATTTCTTCCTTTATTCCCCAATGGTTTATCCAAGACTAGGCATCTGTATGCCATTCCCACTTGAGTGGAAGGTGGCTTTGGATGGAATTTGAAACAATTTTGGGAAGTCTTTTGCCTTCCATTTTATTTAAATTGTTCTTATACACCATGTACCTGATCATAGCCGTGCTCTCAATGTGGGGAAAGTCTCGCTTCCGTGAGAAGGATAGGATAATGTATATTGCCTTTAATTTTTAGAATATAAGTTATAAAATTCTTTTGGATCTCATCTGTCTTCTCCATGATTCTCTAGAGATATTGCATCCCCAAAATTCTCATCCATATAAAATACCAACAATAATGAGAGTCTCAAAGAGGAGTTGTTTCTTATCTCATATCTAAAGGTCCACTAATTTACAAATATTTTCAAGCCCATGATAAGTTTTCCACTCTCCATTTATCTTTTTCTCAATGTTATGGTTCCAATTGAGCGTATAATGAAAATTGATTATGAGATATTTGTATGAAGACAATTCCTCCAAGTTTTTATTTTCATATATGAAAGTATCATGGGTGATATATTTGGATTTAATTATTATAACAATCATTTTGTCAGTATTGACAATGTTACCCGTATTGGAGTAAAAATCCTTGAGGATTATTAGTTTATTTCCAAGGTCATAGGAACTCCTCGACATAAGAAAAATATCATTAGCATATAGAATAAGAATGATGACTATACCAACGAGAATTGGGCCAACCAACTTGCTTTTTCTAGACAATCTTCTAACTTGTCAATGTACATGCCAAAAAGGGTTAGGGACAAGGGACAACCTCGCTTAACCCAATATTATAATTAATTTCTTATGACCAAACCTTCGTTTTTATAAACTTGGAAATAACATTCTCATACAATCTTACAACAACAACCCTCAACTAGAAATGAATGTTTAACTCTTCCAACCTATTCCAAAGGTTTTTTCTAGGCACTCTATCAAAGCTTGTGATTGAGAATGCCACCTAAATATTTATAAGAGTGGAAGGTCTCAAAAGGTTGATCATTGAAGAAAAAATGATGTTCATTAAATTTTGGGATTTTATAATCATGATTTTGGTTTTATCAACATTTACTCTCAAACTAGACCTATTGCAAAATTCTTGAAGTGCACTCAATTATTTTTCAATGTCCAAGAGATGCTTGGCCAATAGGACAATGTAATTAGCATATAAGAATAGAATAATATTGTAGTAGTGAAGGAATGTGATGGAATTGCAGAAAGGGTAAATAGTATTATTATTCAAATATGAATAAAATTATTAAATTAATAAAATAGCAATATAATAATTATTAAGAATATTATTAACAAAAAGATTAATTATTTTTTTCCAAGAAAACTCTTGTGGTGAAACTTGATTCTTCCTCATGATTTTGTGATAATTGGTTGAGCTAACCCTTTCACTTTAAATATTTAGAAACATCTCATGCCACTCTTAATCCTGAATTGGCCCAGAAAGGGGAAACTTGTCACAAGCAATATTTGAAATTGTCTAGGGAGGGTTACAACTTCTCCTCTTAAAAACTTTTTCCCTAACTCTTGGATGTCTATGTATATTGAGAAAACAAAGAAAATGATCATTAAGTCTAGGTGCATCACAATATACCCTAATTTTTTAAATGATAACCACAACTGGGAATAAGTGTCTTCCTATAAGTCTTTTAGGATTGACATCCGACATAAGTTGAATTTGAATTGTAGAATTGAGAAAAGGATTTCTAGAGGTTGGAAATCTTACATTGGTCTAGAATATAATTAAAAAGAAGTTGAGCTTTTGATTTGGGAGGAAAAATAACTTTGTATTTGACATGCTTACTATCCCAATGATTTTGTATGGTTGTGAATTTTTGGGATGCAAAATATCTAGGTAGATAGGGAGGAAGATTAAAATTAAAAACAAACACTCTTATAACAAACACTCTTAAAATTAACAAAAAAAGGATGTTTCCATACCATATCCTTCTTTTAGAAGTTGGTCTCCCACTAGTGGACAGTAAGGCTATAATATGGTACTATTGTATAAGGATACGTTGGCTAACATAAAGAAACAGAGGCTCCTTTTCACAACATAAATCATTAGTGAAAAATACTCAAAGTTCAATAGAGGATAGACTAGGGATGCACCTCTTCGATCGATCTTTGGGGAATAATGGAAGAAGATGCCTTTTAGAATATCAACACCATTAATAGTACCATCACAAATAACTTTAAATAGAAAATATGGTATTGCAATGAGATTTTGAATAAGAAACAAATGATTTACTACAGGGATACCATTGACCCTAAGTTAGAAGACCAAAATTATCCCTTTACCATTGCTAGTCTGAAGAAGAAAATAAATATTTCTAAAATAGGAACAAACTCCTATAAGCTTCCTAGTAAAACTAGGAGGTGGACATTTACTAAAACACCCCAAGAGAATATAATTCATAAATTTTATTAATGAAACTACTTCATTTACATGTATCTCCATGAATAAAAACACTATGTCAAAACTAACAGGAAAATCATTTTCATCTAACTTTTCATTTTTGAAATTTTTGACAAAATGGGAAGAGTGTTTGATATAGGGGGAGTTTTTACCCACAAAAGGTTTTTATTTTTATTTTCCAGTAAGATACCAAAGAATATGTAGGGGAGCCAATAGTATAAATGATTGGTTTAGTTATTTCTCCTTCTTAATGAATATTTCACTAAACATAGATTCTTGACATGATTGTGTTCTTGGGAATCAATTTATCGATGCTTTCATCATCTAATAAAGAGTTGTAGATAGTTTTCATCCCTTATTTTATCATTTTTTTCATTGGATTTCTATCAACCCTCCCATATCTCCCATTATGAAAAATCCTAGACCTCCTTATAATAACTTGATTGTTTATTCACCGAAAATTTCACTTAATAGACTAATGACATTTTTTTTGTTTTCCATATTTTTAGAATGAATTGTTGTCTAATTATCATTGTTATCATTATCACAATTATTATTATTATGATTTTTAAAAGGTTTTTTTTATCTGTGTTGTGATTGGTTTGGAGTTTGGTGACGTCTTCCTCATGTAATGTATCCTAGGATGTAGAATTTTGCTAACCAAAGTGTGCATTCACTTCTTTATTATTGTATTCATTGTTATGGATGAATTCATCTATAGTGTAGTGGATACACCACATTAATTCCTTTGTATTGTTGCATAGGTCATTTGAGTTTGGTTGTGGTGGTATTTCTTTCTCTCTGGTTCTTCTAGCCTATGGTGGTTGTTTACTAGTGGTTTGTCTAAATTTTGGTGGTTGTTTGGCCTCTAGTTTTTTGGAAGTTGGTTGAGGTAAGTGTGCATTCACTACTCTATATTGTATTCACTACTTGACATTCATTCCACTGTCATGCTGCATAGGGAATTTGAGTTTGGTGGTGGTTCTTTTTGGTTTTGTTTCCTTCTAAATCTTTACCACACCACAATTATTTTTAAAATTTAGAAGTAATAATATTTTTAATATCATCCGTATCCTATATAATTATTTCTTCCTTTATTCCCCAATGGTTTAGCTAATACTAGGCATCCTTATGCCATTCCCAATTGAGCGGAAGGTTGTTTGGATGGAGTTTGAAACAATTTTGGGAATTCTTTTGTATTCCATTTTATTTAAATTGTTCTTATACATCATGTACCTAATCATAGTTGTGCTCTCAATGGGGGAAAAGTCTCGCTTCTCTGAGAGGGATATGATAATGTGTATTGCTTTTAATTTTTAGAATATAAGTTATAAAATTATTTTGGATCTACTCTATCTTTCTCCATGATTCTCTAGAGATATTTCATCCCGAAAATTCACATACATATTAAACAATAAGAGTAATGAGAGCCTCAAAGAGAATTTTTTTCTTATCCCATATACAAAGGTCTACTAATTTACAATTTTTTTCAAGCCCACAATAAGCGTTCCACCCTCCATTTCTCATTTTCTCAACGTTATGGTTCCAATTGATCTTATTATGAAAATTGATTATGAGATATTTGTATGAAGGAAATTGCTCCAAGTTGTTATTGTCATATATGAAAGTATCATGGGTGATATTTTTGGATTTAATTATTATAACTTTCAGTTTTTTAGTATTAACAATGTTACTCGTATTGGAGTAAAAATACTTGATGATTTTTAGTTTATTTCCAAGGTCATATGCATGCTTCGACATAAGAAAAATATCATCGACATAAAGAATAAAAATGATGACTATTCCAATGAGAATTGGGCTAAATAGCCTTCTTTTTCCATACAATGTTCTAACTTGTCAATGTACATGCCAAAAAAGGTTAGGGACAAGGGACAAACTCTCTTAACCCCAATATTATAATTAATTTCTTCTAACCAACCCTTAATGTTCCTAAAATTGGAAATAACACTCTCATACAACTTTTTTGCAACAACCCTCAACTATAAATGAATGTTTAACTTTTCCAACCTATTCCAAAGGTTTTTCATAGGCACTGTGTCAAAGCTTATGATTGAGAATGCCACCTGATTATTTATAGGACTGGAAAGTATCAAAGGGTTGATCATTGGACAAAAATTGATGTTCATTAAATTTTTGTATTTTATAATCATGATTTTGGTTTTATCAACATTTACTGTCAAATTAAACCTATTGCAAAATTCTTGACATGCACTCAATTATTTTTCAATGTCCACGAGATGCTTGGCCAATAGGAAAATGACATTAGCATATAAGAATAGAATAATATTGTAGTAGTGACGGAAGGTGATGGACTTGTGGAAAGGGTAAATAACAATATTGTCCAAATATGAATAAAAATCTTAAATTAATAAAATAGTAGTATAATAATTATTAAGAATATTATTAATAAAAAAATTAATTATTTTTCCAAGAAAAATCATGTGCCCAAACTCGATGATTTCTCATGATTTTGTGATAATTGGTTGACCTAACCCTTTTAGTTTAAATATTTAGAAACATCTCATCCTACCCTCAATTCTCAATTGGCCAATAAAGGGGAAACTTGTCACAAGCAGTATTTGAAATTGTCTAGAGGGAGGGTTACAACTTCTCTTCCTAATTTTTTTTTCACTAGCTCTTGGATGTCTATGTATATTGAGAAAACAAAGAAAATGATCATTAAGTCTAGGTTCATCATAATATACCCTAATTTTTTAAATGATAACCACAATTGGGAATAAGTCTCTTCCTATAAGTATTTTAGTATTGACATCCGTCATAAGTTGAATTCCAATTGTAGCATTGAGAAAATGATTAATAGAGGCTGGAAATCTTACATTGGTCTAGAAAATAATTGAAAAGAAGTTGAGATTTAGATTTGGGAGGAAAAATAACTTTGTATTTGACATTATTGCTATCCCAGTGATTTTGTATGGTTGTGAACTTTGGGGGCGCAATATATCTAGGGAGACATGGAGGAAGATTGAGTAGATCAAGAAGCATTTTATAATAACCACTCATAAAAAAAGGATTTTTTTACACCCTATCCTTCTTTTAGAAGTTGGTCTCCCACTAGTGGATAGTAAGGCTATGATATGGTACTATTGTATAAGCATAAGTTGTCTAACATGAAGAAAGAGATGCTCTTTTTCACAACATAAAACATTAGTGAAAGATACTCAAGGTTCAATAGAGGATAGACTAGGGTTGCATCTCTTCGATTAATCTTTGGGGAATAATGGAAGAAGATGCCTTTTAGAATATCAACACCATTAATAGTACTATCACAAATAACTTTAAAGAGAAAATATGGTGTTTCAATGAAATTTAGAATAAGAAGATAATGATTTACTACATGAATACCATTAACCCTAAGTTAGAAGACAAAAATTACCTCTCTACCATTGTTAGTCTGACGAATAAAATAAATATTTCGAAAATAGGAACAAAATCCTATAAGCTTCCTTGTAAAACTAGGAGGTGGACATGTCCTAAAAAACCCAAGGAGAATAGAATTCATAAATTTAATTAATAAAACTACTTCATCTACATGTATCTCTGTGAATAAAAACACTATGTTAAAACTAACACGCAAATCATTTTCATCTAACTTTTCATTTTTTAATGTTTTGATGAAATGGGAAGAGTCTTTGATATAGGGAGAGATTTTACCCACAAAAGATTTTATTTTATTTTCGTGTAAGATACCAAATAATATGTAGGGGAGACAATAGTATCAATGATTAGTTTAGTTATGTCTCCTTATTAATGAATCGTTTGTTGAATATAGATTCTTGACATGACTATTTTCTTGGGAATCAATTTCTCTGTACTTTCATTATCCAATAAAAGAGTTGTTGATAGTTTTCATCACTTATTTTATCATTTTGTTTATTGGATTTTTATCAACCCTCTTATAGCTCCCATTATTAAAAATCCTAGACCTCCATTGTTTCTTCATCCAACATTTCACTTAATAGATTAATGACATTTTTTGTGTTTTCCATAGTTTCAGAATGAATTATTTTCTAATTATTGTTGTTGTAATTATCATAATTATTATTATTATTATTTTAAAATGTTTTTATCTATTTTATAATTGGTTTGGAGTTTGATGACATCTTTCTCATGTAATGTATCCTAGGAGGTAGCATTTGGATAAGCTAAGTCTGCATTCACTAATTTGTTATGTATTCATTGCTATAATTAATTCATCTACAGTTTAGTGGGCACATCATATTGATTCCTTTGTATTGTTGCATAGGTAATTTGAGTTTGGTTGTGATGGTATTTTTCTCTCTCTAGGTCGTCTAGCCTATGGTGGTTGTTTATTAGTGGTTTGTCTAAATTTTGGTGGTTATTTGGCCTTTACTTTTTCTGGCAGGTGGTTGAGGTAAGTGTGCATTCAATACTTTATAGTGTATTCACTACTCAACATTCATGCTACTATCCCGATGCATAGGGAATTTGATTTTTGTGGTGGTTCTTTTAGGTTTGGTGTTTTACCTTTTGTTTGAGTGTTTTGGTGATTATTCAACCTAAGGTGGATGTTCTAGGGTTGGTTTGTCTATTGTTTTGGTGCTTTGGAATTTTTATTCTGGTGGTTACTATAATGTGGTGGTTTGGATAGTGGTTTATTTGTCTTGTAATACTGAAAAACAAGTATGCTTTATTATGTTCTTGCGAGGGACATCTAACAATTTCTACAAGGGATTATTCTTTGTTGTACAAGTGGATATTGATTGTAATGGATAAAGGTTTGATACATTTTGGGAATTATTTTCTTTGTATTTTGGGTGTTCTAGTAGTTGTTGGCTTGTGGTGTTCATTTGGTTGGTTGTTCAATTAGCTTGTGGTGTTTATTTGGTCTCCAATTTACCTTATAGGAGAGATATAAAGATCATTCAAGTTTAAAGTTTTCAAATTGCATGGTATAGGTGGATATTAGTTGCAATGGACAATGGTTTGATATAGTTTGGAAGTTGTTGTATTGAAACACAATTTTTATTTCACTTTACCTGTGTTCTAATTGGTTAGGAGGGTAGTGATGTGTGCCTCGTGAAATGTGTCCCTAGAGATAGTGGTTGGTTGAGGTGAGTTTGCATTTTACTTTGTTGGACTTTTTTTTTGGGTGTTTCGATGGTTATTTTTCTTGTGGTTTATTTGGGTTCTGGTGGTTACTTTGGTGTTGGGTTATCTCTTGTTCAAGTGCTCGGTTTTATCTTTCACTTGTTCTAGAGAAATTGGATTGTTTTGGATTAAATGTAGTGGATGAGGGTTTAGTTGTGGAAGAAAACTGATGTTTGGAAGTCCTCTCAAGTGTCTTATTGCTTCCAATAGCCATGGTATTCAAAGTAAGAATTACCACTTATTGACATTTCTAGATTTCCATCATTATTTTTCTTATGTTTGTTTAATATGTTGATACCCACTTGGTTTATTAGGTCTAGAAAGCCAATATTATTCCAATGATGTTATCACATGAAAATATTATCTTGTTTTGTTTAAAATTATTGAAACAAGATACACTAGGAATATTATTGGTAAGTGTTTGGAAAGTTATACTATTATTCTTCTTGTATTTATGCAATTTGTTCCATGCTTGGTTTGAAAGTGCCAAGGATTATGTGGAAGAGGGTTAGTTGTGGAAGAAACCTGGTGTTTTGTAGTCATCTAGTCTTATTACTTCAAGAAAAAAAATGTATTTTCGATAATCCTTATTTTATATACACCAAATACATAGTTTGGAATGCAGATTGCAAAAAGACAAAAAAAAATAAAAAAAAATGACTTTTTTTGTTTTAATGGCCAATTCAGTCCTAGATTTCTAATTTGGAAATAGTTCATTGTCAACTACCTGGTGTACCACCTGTAGAAAACAAGGTCATCATCACAATGAGTGTCCAACCTTTAAAGAATATTTGGCTACAAGAGCCACGAATCCCTTGGCACTGAGAGGAGGCGTATATTTTGATATATGCAAAACAATGGGTCATCACCTGACTATTTTTCCTTTGACGCAAAAGTATCAGAGCACTACCAAGAGCTTATTTTGTAATTTTTGTAAGTCATTAGGAAATGAAAAAAAAGGAATATCGCGCACTTGTTCTCATGAGAGAACGCACTGTGTATGCATACAAAGTTCAAGGGGAAGAGGGACTAGAAGGAGGGGTATCACAATATAATACTCTGAGAGGATACAATAAAAGAGAAAGAGGAGGATTCAGAGTTTGAGGAAGAGGAGGATTCAACATACGAAGAGGATCGATTATATGTTATAACTGTAAACGGCCTGGGAATTTAGCACGAGATTGTCAACTAGATCATGCGATGGAAGACTGCCTGCAGCTAATAATGAGGTGGTTAGAAAAGAGAAACCATAATGTTCATATGATAGCAGTGGAAGACAAAAATGATCGAATAGGGGTAGAAAAATTTATGCGTGGAGGAGAGATAGTAGGATTTAATGCAATAGAACAAGGAATTCATACTGACTAGTGGGTCAGGAAAGCATCACAACCTCCTTCGACATTTGATCCTCATAAAGAGAGAGACACTTATAAGAAAAAAAGGAAGTAACTATTAGAAACAAAATGGGTAGCATTGAATTAACAACCTATGTATGATAGGCCACCTGTGTATGACATGCCTCCATCCTATGACCACTCGATGAAAAAAGGGACAATTGAGAAGTAAGTACTTTGAAAATTTTCTTAAAGAGTTGTTTAGAACTAATGAAGGATGAAACTGCATTGAATTAACTACGCAAGATGATCAACCAATGCATGCAAGATAAATAATTACCTAGTGCACAACGAGTAATTAACCATGTATAGAGAAAGAAAAGGATGAATAGGGAATTCTGACTTGAGAGTTACTGTGCCATTGGATCCCACAGAAGGAAGATGATATGTGGAATCAACAAGGGGAAAATAACTTGATAAACTTTACAGTATGACCGAGGGTATGGATGACTAGATTAATCCTACTAATGAAGGTGTACTCAACTCAAAAAGTATCGGTTCTTGCACGTTGGATTCAAAAGAATCCCTAGAGTTGGATTCAAAAGAATCCCTAGAACACTAGCAACAAAGGTTACATGAGGTATGTACAAGGAGATGTGCATGTATTACCCATGCATTACGTTGGATTGGAGATGATGTATGTGATCACTCGAAGTATGATGGAATGACAGATGTATATCTTTTTGTAAAAGAATTTGAATTGAAAATATGAGATCAATAGAGATTTCTAGTTTGTAAAAAAAAAAATTGGTTGATCCTATGAATATTGTTGTTATTGTTGATTTTCCACTACCTATGTTAGTGTGACAAATGCAGGAAAATTCGGGTCATATAAGATACTACAAAAAGTTTATTAGGGGATACGTGCATATCACAACCATGTTGGAAAAATTTCTAAAGGAGGTCAAGTTTCAATGGAACGAGGAATGTCAACAAAGTTTGGATACCTTGAAGAAGAAACCAATTACTGTGTCAATTTTAGTATTTACAAATTGGAACAAGGAATTTCATGTCCATGTAGATGCATCATCTATAGCATTAGGTGAAATTCTATATCATCCAAGGGAAGTAGGTTTGGACCATCCCATTTCATTTTCCAGTAGTAATTTGTCAACTACTGAACAAAAGTATACTACTACAAAGCATGAAGGATCAACAATGGTGTATGCACTACAAAAGTTTAGGAATTATCTACTAAGATCACATTTTAATATGTATACGGATCATTCTGCATTGAGATACTTAGTCAATAAACCAGTGTTTGGGGGATTAGATATGCGAGTGGATATTACAGTTTCAAGAGTATGACTTTGAAGTGATTGTGAAACTAGGGAAATTGAACTCAGAACCCGATCATTTGTCGCGCATACTAGCATGAGAAGATGCGGGAAATTTGGATGATAGTATAACATATGAACACTTGTTTGTAGTACATATGGTCGATGATTACTTCACATATATTGTCTAGTTCCTGAGCACAAGAGTAGCCCCGCCCGACTTGACAACAGTGCAGAAGAAACAATTATTAGTAAAGGCAGAAGACTATCAAATTATAGCATGGAATTTGTATAATTTAGGAATAGATGGTATCCTTCATTGATGTGTATTGGAGAAAAAAAGGCCTATTAGATTATCATAGACACATGAAGGAGTTGTAGGAGGGCACTATACAGTGAATGCAACAACTTAAAAGATTTTGTGTGAAGTATTTTGGTGGCCCACCCTTCATAAGGAATTCTATTAGACCTGTGATGTCTGTCAGAGAGTTGGAAATACATCCATAAGAAATCAGATGTATTTATTACCACAAGTTACGTTGCAGTATTTTGATAAATGGGAAGTTGATTTTGTTGGATCGATCAACCCACCAACAAAAAGGTCAGGAGAAAGATATATATTCACTGCAAAAAATTATTTGAACTAATGGGATAAAGCAGAGCCTATCAGAGATTGTGGTTCAGAGACTGTTATGTGGTTTCTCCATAGAGGATTTTAGGGAATAAATTTCACAAATGGGCCAATTTTCCATGGTTTTTCCCCAAAAATGATTTTCCAATTTCCATTTTTTCTAAGAAGGATTCACCCAAATTCCATAGAATAAAATTATTTTACCTTAAAAATCACCAAAATTTTATAGAAACTATATAAAATCCTTAGAAATTATCAAATTTTTACTAAACTATCGCGAAACATTTTACATTTTGCATATTAAGGACTAGTAAGATTAACCCACGTTTCTACATTTTAATATAAATTTTGATTCTTAAAATCATCCCTGGGTTTTTCTTTGAGAATGTTGTTATGAGTTTTGGATGTCTTAGAATCCTTATGAGTGATCAAGAAACCCATTTATTGAATAAACAATTTCTTCTTTGATAGAATAATTTCAGATTCACCACCAAAAGAATACACCTTATCATCCTCAGGCGAATAGAAAAGTGGAAGTGTTGAACAAGATCTTGGAGTATGCATTGATAAACATAAGTAACATAAATATAGATGATTGGGACTTGGGGATTACTACAGTACTATGGGAATATAGGACCACATGTAAGAAGTTGACAAGACATACATCGTTTTGATTAGTATATGGCCAAGAAGCAGTTATGCCCATGGTGTTCACTGTATTGAGTCTGTGCATTGTCATGCTGACATAGATTACATATTTTAGCACAGTAAAGAAAAGACTTTTAGAGTTAGTGGAACTAGAGGAAGAGTGCTTCATCATAGGATTTCATTAGGAATTTAAAAAATCACGTGAGATGGCATGGAATGACAAGAATATTAAACAGAAGAAGTTCCAAATGGGAGATTTAGTCTTACTCTATGACAACACATTTTTGCAACAACTTGAAAAGTTCCAAAGGCCCTGATTGGGTCCATATGTGATAATATTTCTGACCGAAGCAGGTGTTGTTCAGTTGGAGAAATTGAATGGGGAAACCATGGAAGGGCTTGTAAATGATAGTGAGTTGAAATTGTGTAGGGAAATTCATGATTCCACGCACTGACATGACCACACAGTATGCGTACCATAGTAATTGTATTATATTGTATTATAGAGAAAAAATAAAATAAAATAAAAGAGATTGAGACAAGATTCAATAAACATTTGAAGAAACAAGAGAATTGAAGTTCTGAATTAGGCATTATTCAAAGAGTAAAATATGAGTAAGAAAATGTCGCAGAAAGAAAGGACAATGGAAGTACATGTAGAAACGTGAATTGAAGAACCAGGATAAAGACCTATACAGAAAAAAAAAAATGGAATTAAAGAGAAAACATCATGGAAAGATTGAAGGAATGCATAAGTCATAAATGAAAAGCAACCACAAATATCTTGACAGGATGGAAAAGTTAGACCATGATCCATCAAATTAATTCAATGCAGAATATGGACATAATTGAATGTGAATGCAATTAGATGGGACTGAGAATTTGGGCATGAAGAGGTATGAAAAAGTTGGCAACAAGATATAAATGTAGACAAAGGGCAATGAGAAAGGGTTATTATTGCGTAAACATTTGTAGAGAACAAAGAGACAGAGAAGACCCAGATCTTATATATCAAAGAGTCAAGTGTGTTGCATATAGAACCATAATACAGGAAGTCATGGCTCCACCAAAGGAAAAATAATCAACCTCAAGAACAAAGAAGCCGCGTAGTAAGAATAAATCAACACCAATGTAGGAAGAAACACCGAGAGAAAATAAATTAGATCCAGTAAAATTTCCTAGAGAATATATACCACCTACAAAGCCTACAAAAAAACAATTCATACTATAGAAAGAGGAAAAGTATGACTTGGTTACACCAGTGATTCCACCTGGGATCATTGTTGAGGGAGATATGTTGGGTGTAGTAGGAAACCTGATATTTTCATACCGACCTTGAATATTTGAAGAAGTTTCCAGAGTTATCTCCAGAGAATTACCTACACACATCACTCAAACCAGATTCACTTATAATCACATTCAAGCCGCAATATTGGGACAAAATACTATAAAGGACATGAATATTGAACCTATTAGATATCCCATATTTTGGTAGAAGTGCTGAGATTAACATCTATGCCAATTTATTGTTAAGTTGTGTCCATGGAGGATTTATATGGTTGGACAGGGAAGTGTAGATCGACACACACTTGATTGCATGGATCATAGGATTTCCATTAGTAGGGGAAGAACCTATACCATTGTTCACAGACAAGACACGGGAAAAATATTTAGCAAAAAGCATGAAGGAAAAATATGGCACATTCAGAGAAGCGCACATGATAGAATGTAATGTCCCTTTCCAAATGTGTTCTTTAGGAGATGAAAAAAATAGCCTAATTAATTCGCATAGGATATAGTCAATATGAACAAGGGAACAAATTATTTATTTAATGTCACCAGAGATAGAATTAATTAATTTTAAAAGGTGACATAAAAAGAATAAAAAAGGAAAAGAGGGCACCCTCTCTCATTCTTTACATGACATTTTCTCAAATTGCTTTGGGAGAACTCTTGGTGGCTTGTGAAATATTGGGATGAAAACACTAAGCGAGATTTCAAAGATTGGTTTCGGTGATGAGACTATCCACCCTAGATGGTCCATTTAGGAAGAGATCACTCTGGATTTCTTCATTGGGCTTCAGTGAGCACAAGTTTTCCCCTTTATTTAGTTGATTTTTGGATTGAAGGCGGGGTCGAATATTTGAGGTTGGACTGCATCATTTATGAAGGGAGAATTCTTGTGAAGAGGGGATGAGTTTACATAATCAGTGGTCATATTTAGCTGCTGGAGATTGTTTGAGCAAAGTTGAGTTGAGATATGTTCAAGGAGGGACGAGTTATTAGTTATTGGTTTCACAATCTAGAGGAATATTTGGTGTGAAGCTGATGCATTTTATAGTGGGTTGAGCTATTTTTTGCTAGAGAGTCATTTCTCATCCTTGGAATACAATTTGAGTGTTGTATGAGGCTCAATCTCTTGTTGGGCACATCCTTTCTCATTGTTGGGTGTCGTTACTCATTGTTGGGTACATTACACACTTGCTGGGAATATTTCTCACATGTTGGGCACATCATATGCTTATTTAGCGAGTTTTTTACTCATGTGGGTCGAGTTTATTCATGTTGGGATAAAATATGTGCTTCAAGAATAGAATTATCTTTTGAAATGGATGTTGCATCATCCTCAACAAAATTTTGTACAAAAAAAATATATACATGCATGTATATTAGTCTAAAGTTTGTTTTTTAATTCTCTTGTTTACAAGGAGTTTTGGTTTAATAAATTATTCAATAATCGTACTGTATATATTTTATTTAGTTTATAAAATGAAAAAATGTATTGATTCCATATGAATCTCAGGGAACTCAATTATGAGTATATGTTCTATGTATTTCTATATGTATGTTTCAATAACCAAACATAGTTTTTCATTGTGGGTGAAGGATATTTACATATAAATTGCTTGACAAAATGTCCACATTAGTAAATTGAACCAGAAATCAAGAAAAACTATCCAAGGACATTACAATTATATTAGAGCCTTAGTCCTTCCAGCTTGAGGGAATTTGAAAATTCATGAATCAAGGAGACTGAGAAGAGTATATCACCTAAATAAGTAGGAGGAAGCGAGGGGCATAAACTATTTTTAACTAGGAAGAGATAGTATAAGAAAACCAAGCAGAGGAAGAGAAAAAAAAAGTAGCTATTGGGGATCAGAATGAAGACATGGATTTAAAATTTTTAGAGGGTATACAAAATCGGTAGCAACAATTAGCTCAACTATTGGCACAATTGATGGCTACCAACTAGGAAAACCATCTCCATGGGGGTAATAGTGGTAATGAAGGGACTAATGGACACCATGGGGGGGGGAAATGGTGCAGGGGGATCCCAACAATAATAATGGAAACATGAAGAGGGAAACAACAACCATATTCCTACATAAGTTGCTACTAGGACCACATGTAGAATCATTCCCAATATGCTTTTACTTGAGTTCACTATGAACCAACAAGTAGAGAATGAAGGACAACAAGGTTAGGGTGAGATATTTCATGATTATCAGAGGGATTACCAAGTTATGGGCGAGGATTTTTAGGTTTCCATGTCCCTATAGGACTACTGCAATATAAAATATAGGAACAAGCCAAGGGAGGTCAGCGAGGGTCAGTAGAACATTGATCTCATGAGGAAGATTGGGAATCTCACCATTTCACCTTTTGATTGTTTGATAAAATCCACAGCTAGAGCATGGGTTAAAAATTTGGACACTTTTTTCCATATTAACACCATGACAGATGAAGAGGCGATTAAATTCGCTACCTTGCATTTGGATGGGGAGGCCCACAAGTGGTGGTACCATGGATTGGTCACTTTGGAACATGATACCATTACCTCTTATTTGGACTTCACACAAAGGTTGATGGAGAGGTTTGACAGGAAATATCTAGAGCTACATTTCAGAGAGCTATAAAAACTCAAATAGGCGAGACACTGGATTCTTACATCAATGAGTTTCATAGGATAACAGTCACAGTGACTTACATATATAAGAAGACACTGGTGATGTTGTTCACAAAAGGTTTATCTTATCCACTACGTGGTTGGGTAAATTACTTCAAAAAAAGGACATTACAGGATGCTATTATCTAGACACGAGACATGGAGGATGTGATCCTAAAGACAAAAAAAATCTTCAAACCATTCATTCCTTAGAAGAACAAGGATAAGAATCCCTTTCAGAAATAGGGAACGGCTAGGGAGAATATGGATGAGGCAACTCGTAATGAATTGAATAGGAAAAATATTTTCTTCAACTGTAAAGACCCATGGGAACTGGGGCACATAAACATGGGCAAGGGAAAAGAAAATTTACACAGAATTGATTTCAAATAGTGAGGAGGAGGAAACATAATAGGCACCGGATTGTGAGAATGAAAAATGAGTTGAGGAATAGACACAAGAGGAAGCCAAGAGTGGAGATATTACCACTCTATCGAGTGTCCCCATATTTCACACCTTCAGGATCAGGGCTATTGTACAGGGTCAGTGAGTCACTGTATTGATTGATGGTCGAACAACCCAAAATTTTATTGACTCAAACTTTGTGGATAAGAGGGGGATTCCTATGATGGAATTTGATGGATTTGATGTGGCAGTAGTTGAAGATGTGTTATGCCCTGCACAAAAAATATCTCACAACTATGCTTGACATTGGGAAACTACACAATGATAGATGACTTTTATGTAGTTGAGTTGCAAGACACCAATGTCATATTGGGGTTCTAGTGGCTTGTTTCCATTGGGAGACATTCTGTCAAATACCAGGCCATGGAGATGGAATTTAAAGCAACAGATCATAGGAAGGTGGTCTTGAGAGGAATGTCAAATGATTCTCCTACGATTGTATTGACCAAATGAATGGAGGGGATATTCTAACATGGGTATGTTTCTTATGTAGTAGAGTTCCTTGTCACTATGGAGAAACCTTCTGGTAGTAACCATCAGTATTATGAAGAAATATAGACATTGATAAGTAAATATGATTGATTCTTTGGGAAGATACCTCTCAGTAGACCACCCAACAGAGGATTAGAGCACACTATTGAGTTAGAGGGATCCAAATTAGTGATCACCACTCCCTATAGAAATCCCAAGAAATTAAAGGATGTGATCGAAAAGACCATTAAGGAGTTATTGGAGATGGGTCATATTAGGCCGAGTTCGATTCCATTTTCTTATTATGTAGTGTTGGTGAAGAAGAAAGATGACACAATGCAGATGTGCATTGACTACGGGGAATTGAATAAGAAGATGATAAAAAACAAGTACCCAATTTCCAAGATCGATGAGTTAGATGGGGCGTTTTATTTTTCGAAGATTGATCTTCAATCGAGGTACCACCTAATTATATTTAGAGAGAATGACAATAAAAAAACTACTTTCATATGCTATTATGGGTATTACGATATTTTTGTCATTCTATTTGGGTTGGCCAATGCACCCACTACTTTCCAATACTACATGAATTTCATATTATAAAAATAGTTGAGGAAGTTTCTATTGGTATTCTTTGATGATCTCTTGATTTATATCAATACATGGGAGAAACATCTGAGACATCAAGAGGATATTTTGAGCATCATTGAGGATCAATCACTATATTCCAAGGAATCAAAATGTGAGTTTGACATGAAAAAGATCCTATTCTTGGCTCATGTGGTTAGTGCCCGGCGGGTACAGGTGCACAGAGAAAATATCCAGGCCATACTAGATTGTCCACCGCCAAAAAATATTTCACAGTTGCATGGTTTCTTTGGAATTTGAAGCTATTATAGGAGGTTTGTTAAGGGGTTTTCACAGTTGGCTTCACCATTCACATATCTAACAAGGAAAGGGGAGTTTGGGTGGACAAATGAGGCCCAAAGGATGTTTAATAAGATGAAGGAGATGATGATCACTTGTCTAGTTCTATCACTCCCTGATTTCACTCAGACTTTTGTGCTTGAGTGCAATGCATTGGGTGAGGGAATATGAGGAATTTTGATGTAGTAGAGGCATCTGATAGGATACAAGATAATAAATACCACAGATTTAGAGAGACTCTACTCCTTCTACGACAAGGAAATTATCTCCATTATGCATGACCTGGAAAATTTTAGACAGTAGTTGGTTGGTGGAAAATTTTTGGTTAAGACAAACCGCAATAGCTTGAGGAATTGTCTGGGGCAGAAGGACTTGAATGAAAGGAAACAAAAATGGGTTAGCAAATTGTAGTCCTATGATTTCAAAATTGAGTATGTAAAGGGAAAGAAGAATGCAGTTGCAGATGATCTCTCCAGAAAACCAGAGGTGTTTTCACTTGCAAAGGTTTCTGCTGATTGGAAATCCCATCTATTGGTGTAGTATTCCAAGAACAATTTTTCTTGTGAGGTGATGGACCGCGGTGTACATGATGATAAGTACAAAGTGGTGGATGACATCATATACTACAAGGACTATATATATTTAGTTCTATAATATACACTAAAGGAGAAGATCATGACGGTTATGCACAATACAACATTGGTAGGAAATTCGGGATACTTCAAAACCTATAGAAAAATCAGGGAGATATTCACTTGGAAGGACCTCAAAGATGATGTATTGAAGCATGTGAGAGAGTGTGTGACTTGTCAGCAGAAAAAGTTAGAGCAGACCCATCCTACAATACTACTACAGTCGTTTCCCATCCTAGAGAAGAAATGAGAAAACATATCCATAGACTTTATCATGGGGCTACCAAAGGTTCAAGGAAGAGATTATATATATGTAGTGGTTGATTGGTTGACCAAATTTGCACACTTATTTTTCATATCCTCTAAATACAGGGCATCACAGGTGACATAGTTGTTCTTTAGAGAGATATTCATACTCCATGGATTTCCAAGGTATATTGTCAGTGAAATGGACAACAAGTTCCTTAGCACATTTTGGTAGGATCTGTTAAGACTAGCTAGCATAGGTTTGACTCCTAGCACTAGTTACCACTCTCAGGCGGATGGCTAGAAGGAGATTGTGAAAAAATGGATTGAGGGATATTTACATAGCTATGATTCATGGAAGGAGAAAGCGTGGGTGAATTGGTTTCATTGAGGATATTTTATTAAGGCTACAACCATACATATAGTCTTCACTAAAGAAGAATGGTGCAAATAAGCTTAAGACACATTTTTATGGACCAAACAGGGAGGTCCAAGGAATTGGTGAAGTGACTTTTGAACTGAAATTGTTGGAGGGGAGAAAAATTCATAATGTGTTTCACGTCTCATGTCTCAAAAATACATCGGGGAAACAAGTCACTACTTCAACAGAGCTACCTTCGTTGGATGAGGAGGTACAACTAGTATTAGTTCCTAAGGAGTTATTGGAGGTCAGGGAGAAAAGTTTGAGAAACAGGGTGATCCGAGAGTACCTCATCATATGGAGAGATTTACTAGTAGATCATTATATGTGGGAGAGTTACTAGATCTTACAACATCCAAATTTGTAGTTGCTTGAGGAAAATAAATATCAGGAAGGGAGGATTGTAATGTCCCTTTCCAAATGTGTCATCTAGGAGATGGAAAAAAGTTCTTAAGTAATTCCTGTAGGATATAGTTAGTATGAACAAGGGAATTAATTTTTTATTTAATGTTATTGTAGCGAGAATTAATTAATTTTAAAAGGTGTTATTGAGTAAATGGTGAAAAATTCGCCTAATTGACTATTGAGAATATGAAAAGTCACTTAAAATTATTAATAGGTAAAATGGTCACAAACAACTCAACCAAAGAATAAAAAGGGAAAAGAGGGCGCCCTCTCTCATTCTTGACAGGCCATTTTCTAAAATTCCTTTGAGAGAGCGCTTGGTGGCTTGTGAACTCTTGGGATGAAAACCCTAAGGGATATTTCAACAACCTAGGTAGTCCATTTGGGGAAGAGATCACTCCATATTTTTTCATCGGGATTTAGTGAGCATAAGTTTTGCCCTTTATTTAGTTGAGTTTTGGCTTGAAGGGGGGGTCAAATCTTTGAGGTTAGACTGCATCATTTATGAAGGGATAATTCTTCAGAAGATGGGACAATTTTACATACTTGGTGGTCGTATTTAGCTGTTGGAGTTCGTTTGAGCACAGTTGAGGTTGAGATTTGTTCAAKAAGGGTCGAGTTATCATTTATTAACTGAGTTTTCACAATATGGATGCATATTTGGTGTGAAGATGATAAATTTCATAGTGGGTTGAGATATTGTTGGTTAGAGAGTCGTTTCTCTTCTTGGGAAGTCGACTTGAGTGTTKTCTGAGGCTCCATGTCTTGTTGGGCACATCCTTTCTCGTTCTTGGGAACCATTACTCATTGTTGGGCACATTACACACTTTTTGGGCATATTTATCACGTGCTAGGCACATTATATGCTTGTTGGGTGAGTTGTTTACTCCTGTGGGTTGAGTTGCTTAATGTTGGGCCATAATATGTGCTCAAGGAATCAAATTATCTTGTGAAATGGATGTTGCATCATCCTCAACAAAATATTGTACAAAAACAACAATATACAGTCATGTATATTAATCCATTTTTTTTTGTTTATTTCTCTTATTTACATGCAGTTTTGGGTTAATAAGTTATTTAGTAATCGTACAATGTATCTTCTCTTTGGAGTTTAGAAAATGAAAAAATGTATTGCAACCATATGAATCTTAGATAATTGGTTTATGAGTATATGTTATGTGTATTTCTATATGTATGTTTCAATAAGAAAACAAAGTTATTCATTATGGGTGAAGGAGCTTTACATATAAACTGTTTGACTAAATTTCTGCATTAGTAAATTGAACTAAAAATCAAGAAAAAATAGCCAAGGACATTACATAGACATTGAAAGCATCAATAATGATACTATAAGATTTTTGACATGGTTGTTGACCTTTAGGAAACACCACAAATATCATGCACCAACATAAGTCATAGTCACAGTGGATAAGTGCACAGGAGGAATGAATATGAACTAGGAAACATTTCTCATGAATCATATTTTAACCGAATGTAGAGAGGCATAAGAGAAAGGAACAAAGTTCCATTATCTGTGGTTATTAATTTTGATAGAATTGGTTGCATGGAGGGAGCTAGAAGAGGCATAGTTCCTGGAGGGTATGGAGAAACCATACTTGGTAGCAAGGTATGTTTTGTTTTGGAATACTACACATAAGAATATATAGTTGTAAAACAACATCACCTTCTATGTCTACAACGAGACAATCCAACAATGCATTGAGGATACATCATGCATTCAACATCAGATAGTGGAAGAATATAAAGATATAACGCGATTCAAGGAAGGAACACACCATATGTATGTTCAAGAAAAGAGGGTTCCATCTCAAAAATGGTTCTTGATGCACTACAGTTTGATAGAACAAGACATCAACCAAATTGTAAATAACTGGGAAGATGAGTGGAAAATACCAGAGACAAAAACAACGCAGAAGGAGACTTTTGAGAAGCTCATTGCGGCATTGAAGGGAGCACAACAAATGGCCTGAGTGGCTTGGGCCGAGTCACAAGTGAGTGTTGGGGGCCTGTTGGGACAAGAATTTTGGGACCATTTTTGGGAACTATGCAATGTGTGTAGAAGAAGGAAAATCAATTAGTGCATTTTCGGGACCAATGCATGCAAAGGAAGGAACATAGTTGTAAGTTATTAGGAATTTTGGTCCATTGAAAAGGGATAAGCCCTAATGTAATAGCATAAATATGTAAGGGTTGGGATTGATAAGTAACTTATAATGTAATGTAGTCGAGAGTGAATGATATTAAGAAGAGCTAAGTGTGCATTGTATGCACGAATGTAAGAGACAATAGAGACATATAGAAGGACAAGAGAACAACAAGGGAATAATGTATGAGAGTAGTCCATATATTTTGTAAGAGATGATTATGAATAATATAAGAAGTCATTCGTTATGGATGTATCCCATATTGGGTGAACCACGTTAAATCTTGATGTATTTGTGTTATTATGTGTTTATTATTATGTTTATTGCACACATATAATGTATAGTTAATATTAATATGTTATATTCTCCTATGATTCTGCACACATGATAAATGGTATAATGAACTAATGATAAGTGTAATGATTATGTTGAATGCCTCCCCTCTTTTCATTACTTCGTAAACTTGGTTCCTGTAGTCCCCATAGATACCTCGAGTGAGACATCACCTACTGGCAGGTGATGCCGAAAGGGCCGATATCTTAAGGTTTTGTTGGTGAATTAATGTTTAAGCCCAGGTCTTCCCACTGCACGTCAAAAACCATTCAACCTTCGAGAGTCAATGATGGTAAAAATTGACATACAAATATTACAAGAAATCCATGGGTCGTTATTACAGGAAATCCATGGCCCGTTATTACAGGAAATCCTTGGCCCGTTATTACAGGAAATTTGTGGCCCTTTATTAGAAGAAATATGTAGGGAATTATTATGGTAAGTACCAGTCTGTTGCTACCAAAAATCCAAATATTCACTTAGATAATTGGGTATTTTATTCCAGAAGTGATGAACATAGGCCATCTCATTAGAAAATAAAGGACCCAATCTAGAAGATCAAGGAACAACCATGTCTAATGCTATAATGGATATATGAGCCATATTTACTGTAATATGTTTTTGAAAACAAAAGTATTCAATTTGCTTGTAAAAAATATAAAGGAGAAGAGACAGAGTATAGGGAGCTACAGAGAGTATGATTATGAACATGAACATAAATTGTAATTGTTGATATTTTCCTTACATCAATATAAGAAAGTTATGAATCATTTCCACATGTTGAAGTTCTTTTAAGTTCTGAGTTAAATAAAAAATATATCCAGGAGGGCCCCTAGTATGTGTTGTTTCTTTTTTTAAGTAGTTTGTGTGTTGGAATTACTTCCTCTTAATTACTTTGAGACTTTTTCTTGGTTTTCATTTACTGTAATTTCTTCTAGAAGCATAATTTTATATTGAAAACATTGTTGCTTCATGTATGAATAGGAAAGGTTTAGGATGATGATGTAAAAGAAAAAAAACATCAGAATGATCCTCCATATACTTCACTATACCAATAGTTCTCACAAGATATACTTGAAGAATAAACATAGTCTGTATATTTTCTTGTTTTAACACTTCATTTCAGAATTTTGAGTTTATCTTTAGCTAGCCTTTTATTCACACATAGAAAAGTTATTTTCCGATTCCAGAAGTTTATTTCTCCAAGAAAAAGTGTGTTTGTGAGTAAGCACCTAGTGTGAATTCCTGCAATCTGAATCCCTACCATTTGATGGTCAAATCTTTAGGAAGGAATTGACCATTTGATGGTCAATTCTTGATTGTGATCATTGTGTTTTGTTTAAATTCTATAGGAAGGTTCAAGATCAATTCTGCACATATAGTGTTAATGTCTCATAAGTTTACTTACTCACATTGATAAGGAATGTTAAGGAATCTAGATCACTAGTACAACGCAACATTTTGGTGGCATTTCCCTGGAGGCACTAAAAGAATTGATTTTGGAAGTTAATTTTTTATGTTGTTTTTGAGTGCTAGGATTTTAATTTTCTTTTTCTTTTTGGGTGTTCACACATTTAGGAATGGGCGGAGTGCATGCAGTAAGACAAGAGGTAAGAACATGCACATTCAATTTAGTAAGTATGTGTGAGCCCTATTCATGTGTGGATTGCATGAATAAGCTAGTTATACCTAGGGATATCAAGGGTAGGTTTATTTAAGCAAAGGAACCCTATTTATCTATTTCAGAAAAAACAAAAATTTCAGAAAAATAAGAAAAACAAAAATTTTATGAAATTGAAACCCCCACAAAAAAAATAATTTGAACACAATCATTACCCACCAAACCATTCATAAAATCATCCACTACTAATTTGATTACATGTTCTAAAAAGGATAAAGGAAAACATGTTGTTTCAACAAGTACTAAGCAGACAAAAATAGAGGAAGTTGTTGAACAATCTAAAGATTCAGAAAATGAGCTAGAAGATTGGAATAAATAGTTTTGGGTCTTTTGGGGAAGAGGAAAGGTAGATTTTTAATCTGATTCAGAAGGAGGTGGTTCAAGAAGAGCACCAGATGGTAGAATATTAGCAGATGGAGATGATAGAATACTATAAACAATGGAACAACAAAGAGAACGCAAAGAAAGAGAAAGGAAAAGGAGAGAAAATGAGGCAAAAATACAATGAAGAGAAATACGAGACCCGTAAAGAGAAGAAATAAGACATCGAGTAGAAGATGAATTAGAAGGAGAAGAAGAAAGTGAACTCACTTTTGTATTTCCTATTATAGATGTAACTGTGGCTCTTGGTAACAAGGTAAAAATGAAAAATATTCCTCCCTCAATTCTTCCAAACTTTTATGGTTCACATATTGAAGATCCTGATGTCTTCTTATTTGAATTTGACATATTATGTAGAACTTATGGTTATAAAATGATGTAAATAAACTTTGTTAGTTTCCTACAACTTTAAAAGGGAGTGCACTCAAATGGTTTATGAGATTAAGTGAAAATTGTGTCGCATATTGGGAGACTATGATAAATATTTTCCTTAATAAATACCAAGCATACTACACACCCAAAAATTATAAAGAGGGAATTTTTAGAATGTTTGAATAGAAGGATGAGAATCTAGAAGATTACCTAGAAATATTTTTGTATAATTTACAAAAATCGAAACATAGTGCCATAAACCCTGATGTTACTCGTACTATATATTATGAAGGGACTTCTAGATGAATACATAGCTTTTCTAGATTTAATGGGTTCTAGGGATATCTCTTCTTTACCATTTCAAAAAAATTGTGAGATGTGGAGGAAATACTCCAGAGGAAAAGATAAAGAAGGAAAAACTTAAATGGATTATGTTTCCAAAGTGACAAAAACTGTAACAGGGATTATTGCTAAAGAAGAAATTGGTAATTTACTAGACAATTTCAAGACTAAACTTATGGGTACATTATCTTCACAATTTGATGCTTTTAACACTAAGAAACGACATGAAGAAGAAACTAAAGCTTTAGAAAAAAAAAATTCCGATTGTAGAAAGAGGCATCCAAAGAAAATTAAATGGATAGAGGTCACATATACAGAAAATGAAATAATTCATCATGTTTTAACAATTGCTCAATCTCTAAACATTAAAGAATATATATATGACAATCACTTCAATCATTTCATATCTTATCTTTATTTTCCTCAGTATTTTTTGGGGGAATACATCATCCAATTCTGAAATGAAATATGAACAAGCTTCACCATCAAATCTTGAATGAATGAATTATGAGAAAATTTCTATTGATTTTCTATTAGGACAAAATTTTTAGGAAACTTGTACCATTGACAGTTTAACATATTTTTTTTTACTCTATATTTCCTGTAATCAAGTAATTGATTTTTTTCTTGGAAAGAACCTAAACATTAATCCCGATCTTAATGAATCACAACAAAAAAAATTAATTTTTGTATTGGATAAATATTCTAAAGCCCTTTTCTTGGGAATACATTGATATGAAAGGTATTCATCTGAATACTTTCACTCACCACATATACATCCAGGAAAATGTCATACCGATCCAACAAACGCAAAGACGAATGAACCCAACCTTAAACAATATTTTTAAAGAGGAGCTACAAAAGCTATTAGTTGTAGGATTCATTTATCTTGTCTCATATAGTTAATGGGTTTCACCCTTGGTTATAGTTCCCAATAAAAGTAATAAATGGTGGGTATGTGTATACTACCAATAAATAAAACATGGCACATTAAAATATCATTTCCCTCTCCCTTTCATAGACCAAGTCCTCGACACCTTGGCTGGAAATAAATATTTTTCTTTCCTCGATGGTTTTAGTGGCTATAACCAGATAAAAATAGAACCTAAATATAAAGACAAAATGAAAATCAATTGTCCTTGGAGAACCTATGCCTACAAGGTATTTCCATTTTGACTATGTAATGCACCAACCACCTTTCAAAGGTCAGTCTTGGCCATTTTTGTTGATTTGGTAGATGATTGTGTAGTTGTGTATATGGATGAATTTTCAGTTTATGGAGATACTTTTGAGGAGAATTTAGAGAACTGGGAAAATGTTTTAAATAGATACTATGAAATATGTCTTGAGTTGAGTGATGAAGAATGTTTTATGAGGCATATAGAATATATTGTGCTTGGTCACCATATTTCAGCTACATGTATTAAGGTAGATCGAACAAAAATTGTGGTTATTGTCAATTTAGCCTCTCCATCCACTCAAAAGGATGTCAGGAGTTTCCTTGATCATGCAGGGTACTATAGATGGTTAATAAACAATTTCACAAAAAATGCACCTCCTTTATTCAAATTATTAGCAAAATATGTTCAATTTTACTAGGACAATAACTACCAAATTGTCTTTGATTCATTAAAAGAAAAAATTCTACAACTCTGGTATTGAGACGGCCCAAGTGGACATTTCCTTTTCACATATAAATATATTCCTTGGAGACAACAATAGGAGTGATAGTGGGACATAAAGAGAACCAACAACATTATGCAATCTATTTTATCAACAAAAATCTAACTACTGCTGAATCTAATTATACAGTCACAAAAATTGATTTTTTGGCAGTTATCTATGCAATAAACAAACTCTGACATTACATTACATGATATGATATTTTCATGCACACGACCATTCCACCATCAGGTACCTTCTGAATAAACCCATAACGAATGGAAGGATAACAAGACGACTTCTTCTTTTGTAGGAATTCAATATTATAGTGTTAGATAGGCTTGGAAGGGAAAACCTTGTAGCAAATTTCTTTTCTCAAATCAATAATCCCTATGAGACCTTTTCTATAATTGATTAATTTCCAAATAAAAATTTATTTGCAATTTTTGTTAAGACTCCATGGTTTGTTGAAATTGCAAATTTCTTGTCTATAGGGAGATTTCCACCACACTTTTCAAAAAAATAAAAACAAAGGGTTATTACGAAAAGTGCAAAATATTGTTGGACTAGAGGATACCTCTTCTACAAAGTGGCATATTTGATCATTCGTCAATGTGTTAGAGAGGAAGAAATGTTTGGCATTTTGAAGGCTTTTCATGATGAGCCTTGCGATGGTCACTTTTCTGATAAAAGGAAAACTTATAAGATTCTTCAGTTGGGATATTATTGGCCCTCAATTTTTAAATATGCAAAGAAATATGCGATAATATGTGACAATTGTCAAAGGATGGGTCATCCTACTACATCTAATGAGATTCCACTTCATCCTCAGGTCGTCATAGAATCATCTGAGAAATGGACTTTAGATTTTGTGTGGTCCATAAATCCACCATAAAAAAGAAAAAATTGTGTTTTAGTTTGCATTGACTATGTCGCTAAATGGGTAGAAGTGAAATCTCTACCACATGCCACTGGGCAGTTAGTAGTAAATATTCTTTTTTAAGATATTTTTTTCGATTAGGAGTACCCATGGACATTGTTACTGACCAGGGGGGGCAATTAACCTCAAAATTAGTTTAGTCCATTGTGCAACAATACAAAATCATACAGAAGAAGTTCACACCTTATCATCTACATGCTAATTGCTAAGTGGAATCAACAAATAAAGTTTTAGAGGGGATTTTGACGAAAATAGTTAAGCTTCATAGAGCAGACTAGGTAGAGAAACTCCCAAAAACCTTGTGGACTTTCAGAACTACATGGAAATTGATAACATGTTACACCCCCTATGAGTTAGTCTATGGAAAGGAGGTACTCTTTCCCATTGAATTTGAGGTGGAGACCTATAAAATTGCATTAGAATTAGGGCTAAATTTGTCAAAATCTTAGCAACAATGAATTCTACAACTAAATGAGCTAGATGAAATTCACTAGGATGCACTGTAGAAAACCCTTTATGGTACAACAACAATGAGCAAAGTGGCACAACAAATTTATAAAAAAAAATCAATTTAAAGATAGAGATTGGGCTTTATTGTTTGACGCAAAGTTCAAAAACTTTGAAGGTAAGTTTACAACCCACTGGCTATGCCCTTATGAAATTGATACAATGTTTGACAATGACTCGGTGAGAATCAAAACCATAGACTAAGATTCTAAAATAAGCCAACGTCCAAAGATGAATTTATTTCAAGATTACTTCAAAAGTCTGAGATGGAAGTTTTAAATAAGGAGGATAACTCTTCTACTCATCTTTCATCCTGAATTCTACCTTATATATATATATATATATATATATATATATATGGTAAAGTGAAAACTAGTCTCTGGAACATATTAACAAAATAAAAAATAATGTTCAGAGTGTGAAAATTAGTTTTCTAGCACATTTGAACAAGAAATTTGCTTGAAAACTAGGTAACTGGATGACAACGTTCTGTTCTTTAACATTTTACAGTATTTCCTACAAATTTTCTTTCTAGAATATCATAGTAATAAGTATAGACAACAACATCATTCCTTTGATTTAGCACTAGCAGATTTGTTTCTTTTCCTCTTGTAAGCAACACCACACACTTCATATCACTATAGCAAGAGAACATTGTTAGTCTATGGAATAAACATAACTTCATGTATTTAAAATCAAGGCATAAGAAATTTCTTGAAATCACTAAAAAATTATGGTAATTGAAAAAATCTAGTAATTGAAGAACTCTCATAATTGAAGACATCTTCAAAATGTAGAATGATCAATAGTTGACCAAGTTAAAACGACCATTTCCAGAACCATACTCTCTAAGCAGCAAGGTAATGAGTATGCAAGGTAATATTTTTTATGTTTACTTGATTAAAATTAAGGTTTGATTTTCAATTGACATAACTTATATTAATGTGCAAATTTGAATTACCTTACAATGATTATATCGAAACACTCTGATCATTTCCATGAACCGACGATACCTTGAACTCATATCATATTACTATTATAGTTCATATAATCATTTCCATTGTAAAGAAAATGAAATCATTCTTATAATATGACACATATAATCCAATTTCATATATTTGAAATGATTATCCATTTTATCCACCGAAACTGCTAGAAATCATGATCACCACCATCAAACATGATTATTTTATCCAATCAATGGTAAATCTTATCTGTCATCATGGTAGAGGATAAATATTTATGATAAACAAAATTATTTTTCCACATGCTATAACAATCGAATGATGAAACCCCTTATGCATTTGAATTAACCTATTAAAAACTATCATATGAGTTAGTCTAGCATCCATCATCTTCTCCGTCACTTTGAAATTGTCGTCTATTCCCTATCTATAAAATTTGTATCCCATATTAGTAAAGATTCGAATCTTTCACCTAATGAACTCACTAGTTAAGAAAGAAATTTCATCACCTTTCATGGTTAGGTTTGAACTAGAGGGAAGAACACTTCTTGATGGATTCCTGACTTGCAAATTAATTTTCCAGAAGGTAGGCTTGTTGCAGTTGTTTGAACATTTTCAAGGCCATAATGTAGCAGTTACAAAAGTGTTTAAAGAATCATTCAATGGGAAAAAAACCACAGTTGGAGATGTGAAAATATCTTTGATAAGGGAATTACTCTCTGAAATCATGGGGCTAGAAAGAATAGGGGAAATTTGGTTTAAGAACTAGAGATTAAAAGGAAAGAGTTGGATGGTATTTTTAAGCAATTCACGCCCAAACCCTGACTATATGAAAGGTGTATCTAGAACATTGTTCGACAACCCATGGTGGGATGTAGTCTTCTTCATACAAAAATATTTGACATGCAAGGAAAGGTATAGTCTAATATATCTCTATCATGTTTGTTTGTTGTTGCATATAAAGGATAAAATGAAAAGAATCAACATGCATTTTTATCTATTGAAGAGTATCATGAAGATGGAAACCACTGTGTGGAAAAATCCACCAAATAAGGAAATATTTTTGTATCACCATGACCTAATTAAATTGATTGTGTTGGATAAACTTGAAAAGTTAAATCAAACATGGGATGAATTTATTTCAAGAAACCAATTTCAGGAGTTGTCTAAAAATGAGGAACCAATTCCTATAAATCCTAATCATGTTATTATAGGAAAAATATATAAACATAAGTATAAATATGAGGGTTTATATCCTAAAGTGCAAAGGAAACATAATAACCTAGAAGAATATTATTGTGATTTTGAAAAAACTACAGTTAGAACAACTAGGTACAGTCAGAAGGATACACAAATTTATGAGAAATCTTCGATGGGGAAATTAAAAAGGAAATACAAGAAGAACATTATAGAAGTGGAATCTTATTCCACTGATGAAGAGACTCCTCCCAAAATAGTTAAAAATGTAAGGAAATGGACATCCTAACATATGTTTGCTACAATATACCAAATAACAAGGAATATCGCTCACAAGGAGCAGGAAGAAAATATGCTTAAAAAAACAGGGGAAGAATAGGAAGACCATGAAGAATAGGGAGATCATGAAGAACATGGAGACCATGAAGAACGAGACAAATCTTTTATTCTGCCCATATTCTAGAATAGTTACATTTATCTGACTAAATTCTTGAGAAAAGCATCCCTGATATAAATGAAGAAGAAAAAATTCTTGGTACAAAGACTAGAGTTGATGAAATTAAATCTAAATTGAGAAAAAATGAGAAGAAGATAGCTAAATTGAGGAAAACCATACTAGAAATGGAAACTTTAGACATGGTGGTCAATTAAGAAAATGAGAAGGTAAAAGAACAAAATGTCAAGGTAAGAAGAAAATATGTTGAACTCAAGAAGAAATACAAAAATCTTAAAAAGAATGCAAGGAAATGGTATGCCCATGATTTCAAAACCATCCAACAAAATTAAAGGTTGTTCGATAAGATAAAGGAGAACAAGATCAGAAATAGGAGACCCTCAACAACAATTGTTTTAGAACCAGAGGATAATTGAACAATTGTAGAAACACATTTTTTAATTTTTAGACAAAAAATACGATGAAATAATATGCACGAGGACATGCCATATCCTATGTCTAGGTGAGATGTTGGGTTTTATATTTGGCTCCTTTTCCAACTCCATTTTCCTCCATTTTCCTCCATTTTGACCATGAAAATCATTATTTTTTCCTTCTTTCACCTAATTGATGGCATAAAGAGTGTAATTAAGATAATAAGTTGTCAATTGGGATTAACTCTTATTTTCTTCCTGCAAATAATATTAAAATGTATTCTCCTTTTCAAAATTACCATTAATCCAATTATTATGAGAATTTATTTTGTTTCATAAAATATTACAGGAATTACAAGTTGACATAGCTCCACTTGCTCTAGGGGATATTTCCCATGTGGAGATACTTCACCAAAACCAGGAGATGGTGATTCTTCTATCTTAGCATCCCTAGGCCATTGAACATATGAGATTCAATGATGGATAAAATCGATAGATAGCTATTACAAGAAATACATGGGACGTTATTAAAGGAAATATATAGCTCGTTATTACAAGAATTTTGTGGCTCATTATTTCATGAAATCCATGGCTCGTTATTACAAGAAATATGTGTCATGGTATTACATGAAATCTACAAGCCATTATTACAGGAAATATGCAGTTTGTTATTACAATAAATCCACAAATTCACTTCGAGAATCAGGGATTTTGTTCTAGAAGCATGGAATGCAGAACATCTCATTAGAAAATCAAGGGCTTGATCTAGAATATTAAGGAAAAACCATTGTTTAAAGATATAATGGAGATCTCAGCCATATCTCTTGTATTTTGTTTTTGAAAATAGAAGTATTTGATTTTATTGTAAAAAATATAAAGGAGAAGAAATAGAGTATATGGAGCTAGGGAGAGTATGATTATGAACCTAAACATAAATTGTAATTGTTGATATTTTCCTTACATTAATATAATAAAGTTCTGAATCATTTTCATGTGTTGAAGTTCTTTTAATTTTTGAGTTTAATCAACAACATATCCAGGAGGGCCCCCTAGTATGTGTTGCTTCTATTTTTAAGTAGTGTGTGTTTTGGAAGTACTTCCTATTAATTGCTTTCACATTTTTTCTTGTTTTTCATTTACTGTAATTTCCTATAAAAGCATAATTTTATATTGCAGACATTGTTGATTCATGTATGGTGAGGAACATTTTAGGATGATGATGTAAAATAAACCAAACATTGGAATGCTCCTCCATCTACTACACTATACCAATAGTTCTCACAAGATATACTTGAAAAATAAACAAAGTCTGTATATTTCCCTATTTGCACACTTCATTTGAAAATTTTGAGTTTATCTTCAACTAGCCTTTTATTCACACTTAGGAATATTATTTTCTGATTCCAAAAGTTTATTTGGCCAAAACATAGTGTGTTTGTGAGTAATCACCTAGTGTGACTTCTTGCAATCTAAATCCCTAACATTTGACGGTCAAATCTAAATGACTGTGAACATAGTAATCAGTTCTTGATTGTGAGCATTGTGTTTTGTTTAAATTCTTTAGGAAGATTGAAGATCAATTCTGCACATATAGTGTTAGTGTCCCATAATTTTAATTGGATTGATAAGAAATGTTGAGGAATATAGATCACTAGTACAATCCAACAGAGATATTGATGTATTCCTTTTGGTTGAAATGGCCCTTGGGATGAGGAAGGTCAGATTGCATGTGAGAAGGTATTTGATGCACTTGTAATGTTTCTATTGGGATAAATGACAAAGAGAAAGTAGAATTAGGTGGTCCAATGGATTCCCTATCTAGGAATATGATAGAAAGGATTTAGGTTTGGAGAATACTAGGCACAATAAAATTGGTGTGTTGAGACAAAGAGATTCAAAGTTTCACATGCTTTATGGAGGCCTTCATACATTTTGGAATGTGAAGCATTTCACATGTGTGTTTTAGAGTAAAAATTGTTTCCAAATTGGGTAAGAACTTTTCAAACATTTTGATAGTGCATGTTAGAAACAATCATGGAAAATTATTGCTTGGCCAATCCACCTACAAGCTTGTATATATTGTTAGATATATATGCATTTTGATATTGCATGTTAGAAAAAATCCTGAGAAAAATATTTCTTTACCAATGCACCTACAAACTTGTATATATTGTTGGTTTAGACTTTTAGATGTAAACTGTGTATGGAGTTTACGAAATGTCCAATTTTTTGAGTGGGAACTCCATTAATCATCAAGTATTGTTGAAGTCAAGAGTATCTAAAATATAGTTGAGGGAAGGAGGTTATAAAGGTAGGTAAGATCAATTATCCTTTTCACCATTTTTTTTTTCGCTTCTCAAACATTCGGGTCTCTTTGAGACATTATTGTCCATAGAGGTTTAGAATTAGAGTGTGAAGGTTTTCAGAGTTCCTTATAATATTGTTTTATACTTCTCGATGTAAATTGTGTATGTATTTTATGAAACATCCAATGTTTCGAGTGGAAACTACACCCATCATCGAGGACTATTGAAGTTGAGAGTATTGAAATATATTTGAGGTAAGGAGGTTATAAAGGTAGGTAAGATCAACTATTGTTTTCACCATTTTTTTTATGATTTTTTCAAATGTCTGGGTCTCTTTGAGATATTCCTCTCCATAAAGGTTTAGAATCAGAGTGTCTAGGTTTTCATAGTTCCTCATAATTTTGTTTTATACTTCTTAATGTAAATTGTGTATGGAGTGTCCACTCGAAACATTAGAGGTTTCATAAAATCCATATACATTTTACATCCAGAAGTATAAAAAAACATTAGGAAAAACTATGAAAACCTACAAACTCTAATTCTAAACCTCTATGGAGAGGAATGTCTTAAAGATACCCATACTTTTGAGAAGTTGAGAAAAAAAAAGGTGAAAATAATAACCGATCTTACCTACCTTTATAACCTCCTTCCCTCGGCTGTATTTTCAATACTTTTGACTTCAATAGTCCTTGATTATGGGTGGAGTGTCTACTCAAAACATTGTACATTTCATAAAATCATTTTACATTGTACACATTTTACATCGAGAAGAATAAAAAAACATTATGAGGAACTGTGAAAACCTGAACACCCTGATTCTAAACCCCTATGGATAGGAATGTCTCAAAGAAACCCGAACGTTTGAGAAGCTCAAAATAAAAATGGTGAAAATAAATGTTTATATCACCTACCCTTATAAGTTCCTTCCCTCATATATATTTTTAATACTCTTGGCTTCAGTAGTCCCTAATGATGGGTGGAGTGTCAACTTGAAAAATTAGATGTTTCATAAACTCCATACACAGTTTACATATAGAAGTATAAAACAACAATATGAGAAACTATGAAAAATTACACACTCAGATTCTAAACCTCTATGGAGAGGAATGTATCAAAGAGACATGGACGTTTGAGAAGCTCAAAAAAAAAATTGTGAAAATAATAGTTGATCATACTTACCTTTATAACCTCCTTTCCTCAACTGTCTTTTCAATACTTTCATCTTCGACAATCTCTGATGATGGGTGGAGTGTCCAATCAAAATGTTGGAAATTTCATAAACTCTATATACAGTTTACATCCAGAATTCTAAAACAACATTACGAGGAACTATGAAAAAATGCACACTCTTATTCTAAACCTCTATGGAGAGGAATGTCTCAAAGAAACCTAGACGCTTAAGAAGCTCATAACAAAAATGGTAAAAATAATAGTTGATCTTACCTGCCTTTATAACCTCCTTTCCTCAACTATATTTTCAATACTCTTGGCTTCAACAATCCCCGATAACAAGTGAAATGTCCATTCGAAATATTGGTTGTTTCATAAAATCCATATAGATTTTACATCTAAAAATCTAAAACAACATAACGAAGAACTATGAAAACTTGCATACTCTGACTTGTATATATTGTTAAATCTATATCCATTGTCAAATCTACAAACAAAAATTTAAAACGTATACTACTAATTTAAATATATAAACAAACATTTAAATCTATATACTCGTAGGTGTTTATTGAATTGAGTAATCGTTACACTACTAGTAATGCTCGCCAAACAATGGCAATGAGGCCCTATGTATTTCGGTGAGGAGACTCTCTTACTATGTAAGGCTATCAAAAGGATGAAGAAGTAGTGGTATGTTGTGTTAAAATTTAAATTTGATGTTTTTTATGGAATGATACGACTTATTTATACATTTTAAATATAAGGGACAATTCATTCTTATAATTTTGAATGTATTTGATGGTCAGAATACTTAATAATAAATAATGATAGAACATATTTTACTTTTTCCTTTTTGAACGATATTTGACCATCAAAATACTCAATGATAAACAATTTAGTTGTTAAATTACATCTCCTAAGAAAAATACTCCTTTTAAATTCCATCCCCTCAGAAAATGATCATGAAGAGTAACGTCTTAAATAAAATAAACGGGATCCACGAATTTGTGACAATCAACATGAAAGCTTGAAATGTGGATAAGCTCAGAAAATGATCATGAAGAGTAACGTCTTAAATAAAATAAACGGGATCCACGAATTTGTGACAATCAACATGAAAGCTTGAAATGTGGNGTTTTTTTTTTTTTTTTTTTTTTATCGAGGTCACAATTTGTGCATTAGTTTTGTAAACATGGAGGATGTGTGGAAGTGGTAGAAGTGTGTCAAGTTAGTGTGAAAATTTCACAGATCATTGGATGTATTTTTATTGTCCACGATAAAGAGGTGTAATGATGTTGGTGGTGGATGTACTAACTAAAGGGAATAGGTACTATGTGATGTAAACAATGTGTCTTTAGTTATGCTAAAGCATTGGTATAAAAGATTTAGAATGTGTGTATTGTAACTTGCACTAAACTTTAGGTTGTAGGTCATATGTTAAGTTGTGACATGAAGGCATATAGTTGTAAGAATATTATTGGTAAATGTGCATTTTTTTGTTAATGACATTACAAACTACGTGAGGGTGTAAAACAATTGTTATGATGATGATTAATGCTCACTAAGAATAAATTTGGTTTATTGGACCTTAAGAAGGTAAGGGATTACTTAGCTTTCTTTATAATTTTATTTTTAGAAAATTATTAAGAGATATGTTCCAAGATCACCATAGTTTTGTTGAGTGAAAAGGCTATGAAGGTTGGTAGTGTGATGTTTTTAAATTGAGATTTAATTTGGGTATATGTTGGATAATCTAAGAGAAAGTGCTTCTCATATTTAACCCTCTTATTGCGAAAAAGATAACAGATTCTTTCATCCCATGGAGTTTTGAAAATTTTCACTATGGACTTCATGAGAATTTGTTCTTATCTTAGCAATGTTGATTTTCTTCTTTACACATTGAAAAAAGAGAGACACTTTTGATCTTCTAGATTAGGGTTAATCAACTAATTATAATATCTTAATTTTCTTTTTTCCTCTAACTTTTTATAGCATGGCAATTTATTTTTAAATTTATAAGTGTAAGGTCTCCCATGACACCCACTAAGCACGTGCACTCCTTGGGCATATTCAGTTATCAAACAAATGAAGAGAATAAGGAGGAAACAATTTGTTGGGAAAAAAATATGTTTGGGTGTGAGTATGAGAACCTTGGGTGCACGATGGTGATGTGAAAAACTAAGGGGGCACACACCTTACTTTCCTTAGAACGATTGACATAGACTTCAGTTTTGTTTGGGCAAGGGAGGGGAAACTTGGGAGCATGCCCAAGGAGCGGATTTGTCCATCCTCAACAACATGGGTGCATCGGAGAGGTTGGATGTCCCCATCAAAACACCCACATAGGAGTCATGATGATCGTCACAAGAGAATGCACAAGGGAAGTGGTGTACGTCGAAGGATGGGGTGCGTAGGTCCGATAAACAAATGATTAATTGGTGCGCAGGATTGGATGGGTGCACTAGGTCCAAAGAATGGTGGGACAAGTCATTTGAGTGTGGGTTGGAGAAGGGGCATGACACACCTAAGAGACATGAAATTTCGCACAAGTGACCCTTGGAGTTCCTATAAGAGCAAGAACGCACAACCAAAGGAAGGAATATAAGCATCTTTTAAACTATTTGGAGAGAACAAGTATGAGGCAAGTTTGAGGCAACGAACTGAGGTAGAGTTTCCAAGATGGAATATAATTATCCAAGAGTGGGATGCTTTGGGAGGTTTTGGGGAAGTATATAAATGTAGGTCTGTTGGAGGCATGTGTGAGGTAGAATTGAAATATGTGTTAGCTTGCTGAAAGTAAATGGAAACGAAGGGACAATAGGTATATGGTTGTGGGCACATTTGAGGTGGATTGTAGGAGGTTGTGGAGATGGTTGTGATAGAGATTCTTGGTGTGATGAATGTGTTTATGAGTTTCTTGGTGAGGTGAGGCAAGTTGTGTGACTCTTCCAAAGTTGTAAATCGAGCCGATAGTTCTCATATTGTAGTTGTTTCACAATAGAAAAGGTTTAACTGAGTGTTAGGAACGATTTGTTCCACCCACACAATTTTTGTGTTTGCCTTCATTTTTTCTACAACTTTTCTCTTTGTTTCTCATGTTCATGGAATGTATTCTTAGCTAAGACTAAGTGTTAAACCATGTTAACAATTTCCTAAGTATACAAGAGTTGCACTAGAGTAGGAATTTGACTCGTTGGTAGCCTATAACGGAGTATGGGTATGATATAGGTGAAGAGTTGTAGTCCGAATGAAGTATTCTTGGTTTTCTAAGAACACATGTAAGAACAGTCACAATGCCACATTCCCTTAGGCAGTGAACAATCACAATATTTGAACAAACATCCCGTGGGGTCGTGACAGGTGGTATCATAGAAAACTTTGAGAAACAATTTGGTTCTCTTCACCACTACTACAACTGGAAAAGTGGTGGGGGATGGGCATACTTGTTGGTGAAATAGTCTAGGCACAGGCTTGGTGAGGGTTTGACAGACTGACCCATCGTAGAGGAAACCTCGGCGTAGACTTTGTGGGTTGTGATAGGGTCGAGTTGCGAACATAATTCATGACTTGTGAGAAGACCTAGGAACACCCATTGAGTAGGCCAAGATTTTTTTTTTTGATGGTGAACACAACACTTAGACAGGGTGGACGAATGCAGGAATGTCACAAATCTTTTTCGTAGACCCGATCGCAAAAGTAACCGCAGAGTTGATCACAAAATTTTGAAGAAATATTGAGACCAACTCTTGGGTGCCTTGGACAAACCATTTTGCAGGTAAAGTGAAGATACTTGGAGGGACATCCATGGCTGGGTCGGGTGTAGATGGAAGTGAACCCAAGACCAGAAAAATGAACCTGGCCGACTTGTTATCTTTGAAAGGATTGTCAATAAAATGATGGACATAATGTGTGAGCATGGTGAGAAGGTCGACTATATGGAGGATGAGACAGACAAGATGAAGAATGGGTTTAATGAAGTCCTTTGGGAGTTCTAGAAAACTACAAACATGATGAATGACACCTTGACCAATGACATTCCAGATATATTCAAGGCACCAGAGAACACACTTGTCACAGTCACACAGAGGTTGAAGGACCAATATGAAACCAACACATTGTTGAAACGATATTTCACTAATGGACATAGCTCTAGTTCCATGATGATGATGATTAAGATAAAGGAAACTGAGCCATATGACGTGACTCACAATGCGAATTTGTTGGGAAACTTTTGTTGGGACATTGAGTAGTTGAAAGAAAGTTTGAGCAAAGACAAGGTGAATTATGCAGTGATGTTATTGAAAGGAACTTCTAACATTTTTTGGAGGAACTGGGTGGAAGACTTAGCAGCTGGGAGAATCGTTGAGAATATAGAAAGCTAGGCATCCTTGAAGGCACTGTTTGTTCCGAGCAACCAAGCATGGATCAAAAGGAAATATTTGTTGGATATCAAGCACAATGGTAAGATCCAATCCTACATCAAGGAGTTCACATGGCTCATGTTGGATATCAAAGACCTGTTGGAAGAAAAAATACTTTTCCACTTCATGAATGGTCTACAACTATGGGCACAAAGTGAGATACAATGACAAAATGTGTACACTCTTGTTGCATCAATCACCATAATGGAAAAACTGTTGGAATTTCAAGGTGACCCCAAGCTAGTTCCTAGGAACAATGAGGATGCCCAAGGTGAGAAGAAACAACAAGGGAAAGGAAAGAGGAAGGACAAGGGAAAAATGAATACATCCAAGGGAAGCGAAGACTATGCCAAGAAAACTAACACAATGAAAGAGAAGAAGTCGATTTCATGTTGGATTTGTGCCAAGAAGCACTATGCAAAGAATTGTCCCTTGAAACAGAAATTGAATGCTTTGGAGAAAGCATACAACCCATATGATGTATTCTTGTAGGTCTTGAACACTGTCATGGAGGGTGAATCCACTAAAAGCCAATAGTAAGATGAGACAAATTTTCTTATGTGTAGCATGAATTCAACAAGAAGTCAATATTAGCCATGGTGGAAAGTGGGGAGACTCATAACTTATTGAGGGAATACATGGTGCAGATACTCAGGTTGCAGCTTGAACCGCCATAGAAAACCTTCAAGATAGTCAATGCAGGTGTAGAGAGGGTAGTTGGTGTGGGAAATGACATCTCATTTAAGCTTGGTGATTGGTGTGGAACGAAAAGTTTCACCATTGTTCGTATGGATGATTTTGAATTTGTGATAGGAGAAGAGTTCATGAGGAAGGAAAAGGAAACATCGATTCCTCAAATGAACAATTTGGCCATTTTCTTAGGACAGACTCCATGTTTGATTCCTACCATAAGGAGAAAGGAAGGAGGAACATGAATTTCTTCCTTGCAAATGGTTGGTGTGGAAATCCAGAGAAAGAAACCTTGTGGAAACGAACTTGGATTATGTGGGGTGATGGTTGGACAATCTAACACAAAGAACGAAAGGAAGCTCATGCCAGTGGAACGAAGGCTTGTCAATGTTGAAGAGGTATTTAGAGATATGGATAAGATAGTGGATGGATTGGATGATTTATGTTTGAAAGTTGATGAGTGGCAGCGAAGTTCATAGGAAGTCACAAAAATAAGGATGCTAGAGAAATTCATTGAACATGAGTAGAGACCATTCATGGACCAAGAGGACGTGAATGAGACACATCAACCTTGGTGGAAGGGAACCAAGGAAGAGGTTGATTCCTCCTCTAGCAAACTTGAACGTGGTGAATGGTCGCATGAACCTAAGCTACAACGACTCATGGAGGAGTGTGAAGCCAAACATGTGGATTGGATTGTATACTTCTAAGGACTTTGGGGATGACCATGTGGGTGGATCCGGAAATTGGATGGTTTTTCACCTGCTAGTACAATATCGCTCGGAATCAAGTTGTTCGAGCCCTTAAAGAAAAAATAGTTTGAGTGTATTGTTGCTAATGTACATAACGCAGAAGTATGGTGACACTTTGTCGATCACATTGGGACATATTGGAGATAAGGGAGATGGCCCAACCAACCGCCCCTCTTCACCTTAGAACTAGACAATGGCACATTGGCTCACCATATCAATGGGAGGTAGTGAGTCTAATGCGGCACCTTGAGGAGGTGCCCAAGTGAAAAAATTTGAGAACACAGTGGATGAATTGACAGGTTGGAGGAAATGAAGAGTTGTGTATGTGACAATTTTGCAGACAGAAATAGATGTTTGAACTAGAAGATGTGAGTTCTTGAGAGAGAGGTGCGATGGTTGGACTAACTATCCAATCAGACGAAGCCACAAGGGGATCCAACACATGGAAGAATGAGAATACAAACAAAAGTATGGAAGCAACAATAAGTCAGCGAGCAACGACACTTCCTAAACTCATGTAACTTCCTAAGGGAAGTTTGTATTGATGAAAACAATTGAGGAGACAACAATTGTTGAGCTGTGATGAGATTCAAAGATGGGGAAAATTTTGATAGATATCAATGGATGTGGCCAAGGATGAAAACAACTTGAAATGGGGCAGGATGTAAGGTCTCCCATGACACCCACCAAGCGTGCATGCTCCTTGGGAAGATTCAATGACAAAAAAAATGAAGAGCACAAGGAGGAAATGACCGGTTGGGCGAAAAAAGACATTTGAATGTGAGCAGGAGCACCTTGGGTGCATGATGGTGATATGAATGATTGACAGATACTTGGGTTATGTTTAGTAAATTATGGCGCAACTTGGGAGCAATCCCAAGGAGAGGACCCGTCTTCCCTCGTCAACATGGGCACACCGGAGAGGTTGGACGACCCCATCGACACACCTATGAAGGAGTCATGATGATTGACATGAGAGACCACACAAGGAAAGGAACACATCCATTTGAGAGACAAATGATTGGTGGGCATGTGGACTAGGATGGGCGCACCGAGTCTAGGAAAGGGAAGGATGAGTTGTTTGAGTGTGGGTTTGTGAAGGGGCACGACACACCTAAGAGACAAAACATTTCACACAAGTGACCCTTTGAGTTCTTATAAGATAAAGGGAACACAACCAAAGGAATGCATTAAAGCATTTGGGAAAGGATTTTTAGAGAAAAAGTCTGAGGCAAGTATGAGGCAATGAAATGAGAAATATTTTTCGAGATGGAAGGCAAGTAGCCAAGAGTGCGATTCTCTATGAGGTTTTGGGGAAGTCTGGAAATGTGGGTTTGTTGGAGGCATGTGTGAGGTAGAACCAAAATATGTGTTAGCTTGATGAAAGTCTATGGAAATGAAGGGACAACAGGTTTGCGATTATGGGGAAGTTTGAGGTACACCATAGGAGGTTGTGGAGATGGTTATGAAAAAGAGTCTTGGTGTGACGAATCTATTTATGAGTGTCTTGGTGAGGTGAGCCAAGTCGTGGGACTCTGTTGAAGTTGTAAAACGAGCCGGTAAGTGCTCATATTGTAACTGTTTCACAATAACATATAATTAAATCCGAGTGTTAGGCACAATTTGTGTCACCCAAACTATTTATATGTTTTTCTTCATGTGTTCCCTAGTTGTTCTCTTGGTTTCTCATGTTCATGGGATGCCTGCTTAATTAATACTAAGTGTTAAACTATGTTAACAATTTTGTAAGTATACAAGAGTTGCACTAGAGTAGGAGTGTGAATCGTTGGTAGCCTATAATGAAGTATAGGTATGCTCTAGGTGAAGAGGCACAGTTAGGATGAAGTATTCTTAGTGTGTCAAGCAACTAGATGAGAATCATCGTGGTGTTGCATGCCCTCGAGAGGTGAAAAATTGCAAGATCTTAATAGGCGTGTTGTGGGGTCATGAAAAGAAGTAATAACACACACACACACACACACACACAATCCTTATTTTGTAAAATGATTCCTTCATTTAATACCCAATGGTTTAGTTAAGACTGAGCATCCTTACACTATCCTTGTTTGAGCAGAAGGTGGTTTTGGATGGAGTTTGAAGAAATTTTGGGAAGTCTCTTGTCTTCCATTTTATTTAACTTGTTTTGTGAGAAGGATAGGATGGGGTGTTTTGTCTTTAGCTTTTTAAATTATAAGTTATAAATTTTTTTTAGATATTCTTTATCTTTCTCCATATTGTATTACCAAACTTCACATCCATATAAAATACTACAAAAAAATTCAATTTTTTTTTCCCTTATTCTATATTCAAAAGTCTTCTAATTTAGAACTGTTTTCAAGTTCTATATTATGATGAAATATAAGTGTTGGAGATATGTCGTCTTATAAATACAATGAGTACATGTGGAAGAACATAAAAAAAACACACAAGTAGACTATCACAAATTATATTTGTTATGGAGCAGAGTTGAAGGTATGATCCTTACTTCCTGTTATGACAAATTGATGATATTGCAGGGAGGTAAAGTGTTTACTGTTTTTTGCATTTTGGAATAAAATGAAATGAGGCCAGGTATGTTGGAATAAATAGAGAGACGGATATATTGGAATAAACAGGGAGCGGAGACTAAGTGAGATGTTAAATCACTATCAAATTGTGTCCATGGGTATTAAGCTAATACATTTTTAAAGATAATTTATTTTTATCATGTAAATCAGTAGGGACATGTTTATCATAATACATGTGTTATTAGTGAGAGGAAGATCGTGCATTTCAAGATTTAATATTAAAATGTAATGTTAATTAATATATGTCGAATATTTCAAAAAAAATTAAATCAAAACAAAAAAATATTATGTATATAAAACGTTTAAATTATGAAAAGAATTTTTTATAATAATTTTTAATTAAAAAATATAGCTTTCGCTTAGTACTATAAAGCTTATCCTTATAGATCCTTATCATTATAGATCCATTTTGAGATCTTCTATTATCAAAAGATTAGCCATTAAACTATTTAATAAATCACCCATGTTAGTACACTTAAATTGAAAATAACATAATTAAATTGTAATAGATTTACATAATTAAAAAATTATTGTATTGAATATTCAAACAATAATCAAGCAGAGAAGAGTATATTTATTGAAATTTTTTAGATTAATCAGTTTTTTAATTAAAAATATGTAATGCCAGTCTCAAATTTATGGAGGGAGGAATATTTTTTTGTCTGAAATTTAAAAAGGGAAGAATATTCTTTATGGTGTTTACAAATTAAAAGCTATCATTAACACAGATGGTTCTGAGCATATCATTAATCATAATCATTAGAACGACTAATTAATACAGATTATTCATTAACCTAATTAACCAACTTAAATTTAAAGAGAAAAATATTTTTTGTCCTATACACAAATTAAAGGCTACCATTAACACAGATAACTCTGAGCATGTCATTGTACATCAGTTAATCATAATCATTAGAACGACTAATTAACACAGAGTATTCATTAACCTGATTTACCATGTAGAAGCTATAACCAAGGGGAAGATATCATCGTCTCGGCGTTTATCAACCAATCCATGTACAGCAATACTTTTGCCTTTTATATCGATATCATTGCTCGGCAGTGTCCACGCTATGAACGTGATGGTGATGATGGGGGGCATGATTCAAGAGGTGAACGATATGGGCCAAAACCGATGGGTCGCAGGGAAGAGTAAGACCGCCGTTGCGATAATTGAAGGCAAATTCGTCTTCGGCCTTGTGTAGGAGCTTCACAAAGAAGGGATCCTTCAAATAACCCACCGGAATAACAAAGCGCGCCGACTGCTCCTCCTCCACTGCGTACACTGCCAGGTGGCCTTCCGACACATCGCCAGGGACGTCCCCGGACGTCTTTAGATCATGACCACTCCGTAATAATATTTCCTCCTCCTCGTTCTTATCGTCGTAACCGTAATGGTGAGGAAATCTGGGCCTCTGTTGTTTCATCAATAGAATGTGCTTAATTCCCGTGATCCATGTAGTAATGGTCGCCAGTTTGTGCCATCGTCGAGCTATCTGCTTTGTTTTGGCGATTTGACTTATCTTGTATATTGCTGATCTACTGGTACTGCTCAATCTCTCCATCGCTCTTTCTTCCTTCCACAGAGCCCTGTGACTGCAGTCTGCAAAGCGACAGAAGGTAAGGGAGAATACAGCGCAGCGAGCGGAATGGATAGATGCTGAATTCAATGATAACTCTGAATTTGATAATATCATATAAATAGATAGAGGGAAGGTCTGAATTACTGCTTGCCGCACTTTTCGGCAATGACATGTGATGGGTCAGTACTGGTCTTGGTTCTCCTTAATTGACGGGATACGGGCATGTCTGTGTGGCTTAATTTATTCCTCTTATCCTTCTAGATCACAATCACCACTCCTCCCATTAACATTACCAACATAGGCTTAATTTCAGTGGCAGTGGCTTAATTACCAACATTAGCAGTGGCTTAATTTCACTGCACTTCAAAGCTGGCTTGTGCGTTCTACAACTCTCTCCATGATAGAGAATAGAGAATGTGTATGGTTGGACAGATGTGAGCCGATCCCGCAGAGTCTGGAGTTCCTGCAAAGTTCCCGCGGATTCAACTGAAGTCTGGAATTACTGCAAAGTTATGTTTCTGACGTGACACTATTAAACTCAATTCAACACTATTCATTTGAATTCTGCTTTTGGAAAACATTTAGTAACATGGAATGGTTAAATGATTGACTATTGCCTTCTTCATCCTATCTTTTTTAGGAAATACATAGTATGTATTGCCTTGTCATCTTATCCCTTTTTTATAGTAAATATTATGTATCTTTTTATAATAAATAGTATGTATTAATAGTGTGTATTAAATGCACAAGATGTCCATTAAAAAAACAATGACACATGCAGCGCCCAACAGAGTTCTCCGTAATCTTAATCCGGATGCGCTTAAAGGGATGTTGGGGGACACTGGCTTGACGAATGACATCAAGTGCCTCGGGATTACCGAGAACTCTGTTGGGCGCACACCTATTGAACATACACACGTGACCCTACAGTTAAGTGGAAAATACATAGTAAAAATATGGTCTGTTTACATGAAGAAAAAAAGAGTGCAGTAAGGGTCGATCAGTAATCAGTACTCGACGTACAATGATACTTTAGTTCTGTTATTGATAGCACGGCAGGTGGTGGTCTGTGATTGAGTCCGGCCTGGCCAAGTTGATGGGACAACAGAACTACTAGCTCCATTTTGCAGGATGAATCGATGACATGGTCATGAATCTCGATAGTGATGTGATAATGTCGTTAATGTTCTTTTTCGGTATATATATCAACCATATTAACATTAAATACTGCACAGCAGAATGGTTATTATTGGTTCCAACAGATTGGTTATTACTGACCATAATAATAAGTAAGCTGGTTATTACAACAGAACTACTATCTCCATTTTGCAAGATGAATCGATGACATGGTCATGAATCTCGATAGTGATGTGATAATGTTGTTAATGTTCTTTTTCGGTGTATATATCAACTATATTAACATTAAATATTACACAGCAGGATGGTTATTATTAATTCCAACAGATTGGTTATTACTAACAGATTGGCTATTACTGACCATAATAATAAGTAAGCTGGTTATTACTAACCATGATTAAACTTTTGTTGCAATAAATAAAAGTAAACTGATTATTACTGGCCATGGTAATGAGCAGGCTAGTTATTACTAACGATGGTAAGATCTATGTTGCAATAAATGATGGCAAACTCCTCTTCGGCCTCGCGGAGTACATGGATGGAATAACCCATTCAATTAACAAAGCGCGCCGGTTGCTTCTCCTCCCCTTCATACACTGCCCGTTGGCCTTCCCCACATTGCCACTGATGTAGTCTCGGAATCACTATTAATTAATAGTTTTAGGTTAAACATTTTAATTAATAGTTTTAGGTTAAATATTCTAAGAAATGATGATTTTTTCAGGGGACTTTTATTTAAAATTTGGTCAGAAATTGTTAGATTCGTAAATTATTTCTGTATGATCTTAATGTTCCAGATGTTGGTCAGAACATGTTGAATCCATTGATGAATTCAGAAATGAATTTTGAAAAACCTAATTCCAATAAAAAAAGCATTTAATAGAACAACTAGACA